>PVKA01002642.1:0-121910 GCA_004027165.1 Ctenomys sociabilis
CGTGCGGGGACATCTGCGGCGGGCGCTGCGACGAGGACCTGGGGAGGCTGTGCTGGACCAGGCTGTCTGGTTTCTGGGTTCGTTTCTTTTCTAGCCCTGAACACTTGAAGAAAGAGCTCGGTGCTTGACTGCGGGAGACATGAACTACGCACGGTTCCTTACTGCGACCAGCGCAGCCAGAAAAATTTCTCCCATCCGCACCATGGGTGAGACGTCAGCGCCTCTGCTGCCTGCTGGAACCTCCCCGGTCCCCCTGGGCTGCCTGCACTCTGCAACCTGGAGCTCACCGTGCAAGGGCTCTGTGGGCAGTGCCTGGACAGCCAGAGCCTTTGTTCTCAGAGCAGGAGGGGAAGGCAGCCTCAGAGCCCCTGCAATAGCAGGGGAAGGAGCAGCCAGAGGCCAGCTGGCTGCCTGGGGCGCGTCCTGGGAGAGAGGCAATGCTGAGAGGAGCTAAGGGGGCGCGTCCTGGGAGGGATGTAATGCTCAGAGGAGCTTCTTAGCTGGACAGAGGGGTGCGGGTGCAGGCTCCTGCGGGTGAGGTGGGGCTCCCTCTTGGAGAGCAAGTCAGGAGCCCGCACAGGCCTGTGAGGCTTCCTGCAGCAGGGGGCTTCTGTCACTGTGGCCCCTTGTTCATTCCTGGCCCATGGCCTTCTCCTGGTCTTTCCCATCCTTAAGTACTTCGCCAGGGAGAAGCACAGAGAAAGTTACCCATACTTGTTTTAGAACAAGGTTCTGTCCTGGAGAATCCGGACAGTGTAATCAAGATACCATTAGTTGGTAATTTAGAAGCAACAGGAAATTATTTGTCACAATTCTGGACAACAGGAAGTCCAACATCAAAGCGCTGGCCCATTCCATGTTGGGGTGAGGGCCATTTGCAGAGATGGCCCCTGTGGCTGGGTAATCATGTGGTGGACAAGGGTAGCATATGTCCTCACTGCGCAGAGGAGAGTAAGGGCGCCTCCTTTGGCCTATTTGCACAACTCATTCATGTGGTGGAGCACTTGTGTTCTGGTTGTGTCTTGAAGACCCCTTATACTGTCTCATGGGATACTAGGTTCCAAAATATGATAGCGTAGCACGCTCTGTCACTATTATCAAACTTCTAGTTGACTATAGTGCATACTGAAGTGGCTCTAAATCTTCAGTTAAAGTGTCTGTTCTTACCCGTGTTTATCATAGCCGACGTCCTGAACAGGTCGCCAAAATCCCTCATCTCCTTGGCTCCTGGATTTCCAAATCCAGACACCTTCCCCTTTAAGAGTGCTACTATCACTTTAGAAGATGGAAATACCATCCAGATTGCAGGAGAGATCATGCACACTGCACTCCAGTATTCTCCAAGTTACGGGTGAGTTTTCAATAGATAATAGCATTGCATGACTTCATTTTCATGTCCCATTTGGCTTGTGTCTTTATTTGATAAGGTGTTTGGTGGTGAAGGAGGTTGCAGACCAGTTTCCAACCACTAGAACAGAAGATATATGAAATATTTAGTATTTCTCAGTGACAGCTTTTCAAACTTAAGGGACTAGGAAAGCCGGAGAATCTTCTGGAAGTATCATTGGAGCTGAGTGTGAAAGCAGCTGAAAAGCTGCTGAGTGAAGAAACATTGAACGGAGGGAGGTGCTCAGCATCTCTGGTTTGAGAGATGCAAATTACCACAACACTGAGATTCCATCTCACCCCAAAAATGATGGCTGTCATCAAAAACTCAACCAATAACAAGTGCTGCAGGGGTTCTGGCAAAAAAGGAACCCCTCTCCACTGCTGGTGGGAATGTAGACTGGTGTAACCACTGTGGAAATCAGTGTGGAGATTCCTCAGAAAACTAGATTTAGGGACCCCATTTGACCCAGCTATTTCCCTTCTTGGTATTTCCCCCAGAATAATTAAAAATATCATACCAAACAATGTTGGTAGCAGCACAATTTGTGATAGCTAAATCTTAGAAACAACCCAAATGCCCCATCAACTGTATAATGCATTAAATAATAGTGGTCTTTTTATACAACGGGTTACCACTCAACTGTAAAGAAGGACAAACTTAATAATATTATAGATAACTGATGCAAGTGGAGACCATTCTGATAAGTGAAATATATCAGACCTGCATGTATAAAAATCACATTGTCTCCCAAGCATAAGAACATTGTCTCGGTTGCTCTTCTCTCGTTGCTGGGACAAATACCCAACACCCAAAATGAAGGAAGTAAAGGTTTATTTAGCTCACAGTTACTGCAGGTTTCAGTCCATACTCAACTGGCTCCAAGGAAGACTGGTACATGGTGAAGAGCAACCTTTCATGAGGACGGCAAAGAGCAAGAGCCAAATAGAGAAGCAGCAGCAACAGTGGCTGCAGGGAGAAAGTCTGTCTCTCTTAAATTGCATTCAGCTCATCCATCCCAGGATGGGGGAACTGTTCACAGCCATAATCCCATGGATCCTGAGTTAACTCTAGAAGTCTGTCCCAGGACCGCATGAGGCTTTGGGGGGACAGCTAGACAAAAACCATAACAAAGATGAAAGAGTAAGTAAGATTTAAGATGCACAATAGATACTGTGAAAAGAGCAGAAACTGTTCAGTTTCTGAACACGACAGAGAAACTGGATTGGAGAAAGGAAGAAAGGCAGGGAAAAGGAAAAATACGCATATATATATATATATATATATATATATATATATATATATATATAGTTATGCTACCAATTTCTATTAGTTCATTGAAAGATTTGTGTTTATATGTTTGATCAATTTTTCATGCCTATATCTTGCAACCTGAGCAACTACTTTGAAGATAACAATACACAATGTACTGATCATTCTTATTCCCTAACTTGTTCTGAAATTTTATAACATTGTTTTTATTTTTTCTTTTCAAATTAACATAGAAGACTAAGCTAGAATATTGGTGGGGAAGTACATAAAATAATACCAAAATAGAGAAATACAAGAACATCACCAAAGTGTATAACGGAGAAAGTTTCCTAAGGGATGATATTGTCAAGATCAAAACAAGCAGCAAATAGAAGGAAAACTAGAAAAGAAACATTTTTAAAAAAAAGATGAAGTATTTTAGGCAGATTTGACAGAAGTAAATTCTGACATAAAAAAGCTCCCTTTCAGTTCATCAAGTTATGAATTTAGAGGATACAAATATTTTGAAAAAGTAAAATTTATTTTCTGGGAAAAATTAGATGACAATCTCACTGTAAACACAGAAACCCACACACACAATGTTAAACTTTCAGTTCTTTAATATGCTCTAGAAGTCATATGTTTTGGTAATTATCTATTACCATCATACTTCTTGTGTGTTAATTTGGATGATACTACTATACCATCACAAAATAAAATGTTTATATATCAAATTAAATTCTTATTTTATGAAAACCAAGATATTAATCTCATAGAAGAATTAATAGGCAGGAAAATGAGATAGATTAATAGTACAGTGGCTTACATGAATGGTAAATAAAAGTGAGTCTGACTATTCATCCTCAATTATTTCTGTAACTATTGCTAGTAATATAACTGAATAAATTTATTTGCCATTTTTAGGCAAATCAAAGTAGCTAATTTATAGGACTTACAATTTCTATAGAGAAATTCAAATGTGTACCTACATTGTTTTAAATGGGTAGCATGAACATGAGGGAAATTTACTAATTGCATTATTTAAAAATGTTTTAATCAAAATGTACAAGTATCTTGAATGTGTTCAGTACTTTCCAGAGATAAACGAATTTTAATTTCATGGTAGAATGAAAGGGCTAGAAAATAAAATGTGAGGGGTTGGCAAGATAGCTCAGTGGTCTAAAGTGCCTGCTTAGGCAAGCTTAGGCTGCACTGGTTCGATCCCAGGCACCACATGCTGCACCAGTCCACCCTCATGGTGGACTGAACTGGCCAAAAAAAGAAAACCCAAACAAACAAACAACAACAACAAAGACTACATATTTTAGGGCCAGCCAAATAGCACAGCGGATTAAAGCGAGTGCTTAGACAGACGCAGGAGTTCAATCTCCAGGCCTGCCCTGCCAGCCCCCACCCCTGGGGCATGCTGAGAGGGCGATTGAGACTGGGTTGTGGTGTACACCTATAATCCCAGCTCTTGGGAGGCTATAAACAGGAGGATCCCTAGGAGTCCAATCTATGCAGTGAGACCCTAAAATAAAATATGAATATATTGAAGTCACTGGAATTTTTGAAAGAACAGACTGTTAAAAGGAGAGAAAAATTGTCTGAAAAAAGAATTCATTTTAAGTGTGTACCTCATTATAAGTATTTTCATTTTTTCTGTTTCCCTTCATAAATCAAGCCTTTGGCTTTCATGTAGACTGCATCTGATGACAGTAAAATACAATTTGTATTTCAGTATGAGTTCAGAGTTAATAAAAGTACTCTATGTTTTGTTTCATGATCATTCTTACATATGAACAAAAGCAAAATACAATGAAAGAAAAGGAAGGAAGGAAGGGAGGGAGGGAGGGAGGAAGGAAGGAAGGAAGGAAGGAAGGAAGGAAGGAAGAAAGGAAGGAAGGAAGGAAGGAAGGAAGGAAGGAAGGAAAGAAACAGGTGTTCCAAGCATTACTAGTGACATATTAAACCTGGATAATTTTCTAATACTGTGTCCCCTTTTAAGAAAGCAATTATGCAAATACATTTCAGAAGTTCAAATGTCTAATTTCTTAAAGGCAAGTTGAAGCATGCCTTAAAACTTTCTTTACCTGATCTTCAGATGATAAGGGACACTTTATGAAGTCTACAGATTGCGCTTTACTAAAACTCTTGTTATGTGATTGAAGAGCACATTGAAGTGTAACATGCAGCAATGATGTAGCACATAGATAGGGTTTTCTTTCCATGATAAGCAGGACCTATTGAGCCTGAATTCTAGCTAGACTACAGGAAGCTCCCCAAGGAACATAAAGAATATGTTATGCAGTGAATACCTGAGCTTAAAAGAAAGAAATTTAGGCTTTGAAGCAAGAAGGGTGTATGTTGAAATCTCAAGTCATTGGTTAAATGGATGATGTGTGAATTTCCAGATGATTGGATTTACATGAATTTCCAAACATTTAAGTCTATTACCCTGGCTTCTAAGTGAGAATACTGATATTGGCAAAAGCATTTGAGAATCTTCCATTGAATGTACAATGGGTTTGATCTAAAGCTACTATATACTTCCTTCTACTGTCACAATGAAAGTTATTACTATAAACTTACAAATACATCTGTGGCTTTAGAATTCCAGAGCTTGTGTCCTGGCTGAAACAGCTCCAAATAAAATTGCACAATCCTCCCACCACGCATTATGTGCCTCTTCAAGGACAGCTGGATCTCTGTATCACGTCAGGCTGCCAAGAAGGTCTTTGTAAGGTAAGACTGAAAGGAAAAGGTAGCCATGGTGCAGAATTGAGTATGTTCATATACAGTCATCTCTTACCTAACCATAGGGGGAACGCATTTTGACAGTTATGGGTAGTCTTTCTTATCCTCACTTGAAATTATAAACAGGAAACTCAGAGACACAAAGCATAGGATGGGATTGGGTAACGCAGGCAAGACATGTACATAGAGAGTCCTAGCTACATGTAAATATTAAGTCCAAATACTTTAGGTTGATCTGTTGATCATGTTTTCTAGTTTCCTTTGTTGTGAAAATGAAGACTTTAAAGTATTATCTGTAGTTAGTGGCATTCAGCAGCCTGATCTTTCTTAAACATATGCCTTCATTCAATGCCTTGGAGCGTGGAGCCATTAAACTAAGATTTCTGCAATGAGAACCTTGACATTCTATGAAAAGCTTTGAAAAACTGAGAAATTTCATCTGCCTCTAAGATCCAGGTCAGCATTTGACTTCTAGCTATGTGTTGTGAAAGTTCAGTATGATTTTTAGATTCTTTAAAGAGAGCGTCCTAGTACTCCTGAGATGCCAACTTGATTCATTTGCACACCTGAGAATAGACTCTTTCTCCTCCCATGGCTTACATTTTATCTTGTCCTTCGCCACATTCTCTGGAGCTATATACAATGTCACTCAACTTACGATGGGACTATATCCTGATAAGCCCCTCTTAAGTTAAAAATATGCTAAGTCCAACATGCATTGAATATACTGACCCTACTGAAAATAATAGCTTGGTAGCACAGTGCACTGTAGAGCGCATGTCGTTCACCCTCCAGAGTGCAGGTCCAACCAGGAGCTGCTGCCGCCTAGCATTTTAGGAGACTATTGTGCCACATATTGCTGCTCTACAAATGATCAATATTCAATAATCTAACCACAGTTTCTCAGGAATGCATGCAACTTTCACACCAGCCTAAAGTGGAAAAATTATATTGAGCCCTTCTAAGTCAGGAACCAGCTGTATGTGTCTGTTTTTAACTTCTCAGGGTCAGTTTCTTTCCTCCCACTCTGTTCCCCTTCCCTGCTCTCCTTCTAGTATTGCATCTGCCTCCCTGCTGGGCTCCTTGAACTTCTGCAGAGAAAACCACCACTGGGTAGACCTCATAAGGAAAGAATGCACTTCCGGTCAGTTTAATCTACTTCCTTTCTTCTCTTTTTATGAATAATTAGTTGTAGAAAAGTATACTGGGTATTCAGCCTTCACATCTAAATTAATGTGACTTATCTGTATTCATCTTAAATCAGAGGAGCTTTCTCATTTTGTAAAAAATGCCATCAGTTTTACTTTAATAAGCTTTTACTAAATTATCATAGAATAGGAAATTGTAGTAAAGTACATTTAAATGTCTTTACAAGTAAAAATAATTTTTCTTACTATTTTTTGCAATTTAATTATGAAAAATACAGGGATTAGCTACTGAGTGCTTATGAGAAGAGAAATGTTTGTAATTCTACAAATGATATTTTAAAAGTCTCATTCAATGCAATATAGTAAGACACTTTCAAAACAGGTTAGTATGACAGTTACAATAAATAATACATTGTATATTGTTGTCTTCATAGTAGTTATTCATAGTATAAGATACAGACATGATATATTGTCTAAACACTATTAGTACAAATCTTTCTTCTCATTGAACTAAGAGAAAGTAGCTGTATATCCATCCTAACTATTTTGTATATACAGGTAAGTAGGTAGATAGATAGATAGATAGATAGATAGATAGATAGATAGATAGATAGATAGATAGGCAGATAGATAGAGATATAATATGTAGAGATATATTTCACTACAAAATGGTCCTTCATTTATATCACCCTTTTTTGTTCAGTCTTTTTGGAGATCAATACAATTATTTTCTTAGAACAAGATTCTGTGAACCTTTTCCTGCAGGAAAAAAAAAGATTGTCTAAGATAGCTTCTTCTGTCTCTATAACTAATATACCAGTCACATTAGAGTCAGATAGCATCTGTAATCAAATAAATCAGTAACACATTCTATACACATGCTTATCATAAGGGCCTTTGCAAGAACCTGGTTTAACATTTCTTCCAGTATGCTCTCGGAGACAAGTGTTATTTTAGGTTCCTATTTTGGCTGTCCCTTTTTGATGAGAAACAGCACCCCCCTTTAATTTATAGTATTTGATGTGTGTCCCCTCATTGACGTGGAAATCTGTATAATCAGGATACGTGTGATCTATTGGCAGCTTTCCTGCCACTCAAGTGACTTCTTTGGTAGTAAGATGTCTTGCAAACCTGAGCCCCTTAGGAATATTTGGTGGAACATACTGTTGTTCATATAAAGTTGGAAGTTCTAGAAGACATAGTTACGTTGAAAAGCTGGTTATCTTGATTGAAAATTGACTCATTTTTAAGGTTGAAATGCAGATTGTTGCAATGATTGGAAGCAGGACTTAGAGCCCAAAGTGTGAAACGTCACTCAGACACGGATGACTTTGTGGTTCTGCACTTGAGTGAATGGCACCCCCTCTCCATCTATCGGGTTTGCTAGCCAGAGGCCTAGGGGCTCCTCCTCACCGCTCCTTCTCACTCCCCCAGAGTCCAGAATCGTGTCCTGTTGGTTTTCATTAACATTACTGGCACACAGGGCCAGCAATAGCTCAGCGCACTCAGTGCCTACTTAGGCAAGTGCAGGGACTGGAGCTCCATCCCTAACACCACAGGCCACGCCAGCCCCACTCCCAGGAACAGTGAGCAGGCCACTGATTCAGGGTATGGTGTTGCATGCCTGTAATTCCAGCACTAGGGAGGCTGGAAACAGGAGGATCACTACAGGTCCAAGCTGTCAAAAGTAAGGTGGCTGAATGTGTTTGGAGGTTTCTCTGCATCTTCTGTTCTATTCCATAGTGAGACCCTATATTAAATACATTTTAAAAAATTATTGGTACACTTTTGATAAACATAATGATGACATTCCTTTTAGGAAATTTGTATCTGTACATAATATATTTTTTTTTCTTTTCCCCCATCTTCTTCCCCTCCCTTTGACCTTTCTTCCCCTCCTATTTACAAAAGTTTGCTTCCAGTTTCTTTTCTTTCATTTCTTTGTTCTTTTCCTTGTCCCTCTCCAACCTTCCTTGTTACTCCTTCCTTTTGAAATTTTCCTTCCTACTTCCAGACATCCATTTTGGTCTTTAGGCTTAAGAGAAACAGTATGACGTTTAAACATGTGTATCTGATTTATTTCATTTAAAAGTATGATCTCAGATCCATCACTTTACCCAGAAATGCCTCAAGTTTATCCTTCTTTATGGCAGAATAGTGCTAAATTGTATAGAAAAGCCACACTTTCTTTATCTATTCACGCATTGATGGACACATGGGCTCTTTCCAAGACTAAGCTGTTACAAGTTGTGCTGTATAAACATGGGTGTGAGCATGTCACTGTGCTACAGTGGCTTTAATTTGTTCTTTTGGGAAGACACCAAGGAGGGGAATTATTGAGGCAGATGCAACCTCTGGCTCTAGTTTTTTGAGGAATCTCTGTACTGATTTCTATAATGTTTATACTAATTTACATTTCCACCAAATGTGGAGAAGGGCTCCTTTTTGCCCCCAGCCCCACAAGCATTGACTTTGGCTGGTTTCTTGATAATACATGTGCTTTCTGGAGTGAGACCTCTGCTCAGTGTTGTTTTAATTTGCATCTCTCAACTGGCCAAGTCACGTTGAACATTTCTTCTGAGATTTATCTCTTTTTGTACTTCTGAGGAGTGTCTGTTTGTTTCAGTTGCACATTTTTGAATGTAAGGATCTGACTTTTCCAATTCTAGATTTTAGTCTTCTGAGAAACAGCTAGTAAAAACATTTTCCAATTCCATGGATTGTCTTTTTACTATGTTAGTGGCTTCTTTGGATGTGCGAAAGCTTTTTAATACAATGAGATCTCAGTTGTTGATTCTTTGTAATATTTCCTGTATGATTCAAGTATTGTTTACAAAGTCTTTGCCCACATCTGGGTTTTCAAGAGTTTTACCTAGTCTATCTCCCAGCATACTAGATTGTTCTATTTTAATATCTAGATCATTAATCCATTTTGATTTCAGTTTAGTGCATGATGCCAGATATGTGTCTAGGTTTGATCTTTGGATGTGGAAAGCCAGTTCTCCCAACACCATTGTTAAAGAGGTGCATCTGAGTGACGTTTCACACTTCTCTTCCAGCGAAGGTGCTTGGCCACTTTGTCAAAAGTAAGGTGGCTGAATGTGTTTGGAGGTTTCTCTGCATCTTTTGTTCTATTCCATTGAGCCTCAGGTCTGGTTTTGGTTTTAGTTCTCCCATCGCCATGCTGCTTTTATCTCGGTAGCTTTGTACTATAATTTCAAGTTAGGGATTGTGATGCTCTTTGCCTTGCCTCTGTTGCCCAGAATTGCTTTTACTATTCTAGGTCTTCTGGTACTGAGTGAAATCTAGGATTGTGTTCTCTAGTCCTGTGAGATACTATTAGTATGCTGATAGGGATTGCATTAAATCTGTACAACAATTTTCTTTTCAAATGTGGTGTCTTTTTTTTCATGTTGTTACCGCCTATCCATGCACAAAGGATATCTTTCCACTTTTTAACATCCTATGTGATCACCTTTCTCAGAGTACTGTTGTTTTAAATGCAAAGGCCTTTTATTTCCTTTGTTATATTGATCACTAAGTATTTAATTTTTGCAGTTGCTATAGTGAAAGGTATGTTTTCCCTAATTTCTCCCTCAGTAAGTTTGTGGTTGGTGTACAGGAGTGCTGCTGAGTTTTAAGTTTTGAGACGTTGTGTCCTGCTATGCTATTGAATTTGCTTATTTAATCTAGGGGTCTTTGATGGACTATTTTCAAGTCTTCTATGTAGAGTATCATTTTATCCATAAATAATTATAATTTAACTTCTTCCTTTCCTATTCTTATTCATTTTATTTATTTTGTTTAATTGCTCTAGATGATGATTTTAGAACTATTGAACAGAGGTGGTGATAGTCAACATTCTTGTCTTGTTCCTGATTTTAGAGTGAAAGTTTTCAGGTTTTGTCCCTTTAGTATGATGTTGACTGTTGGTTCAACATAGATGGCTTTTATCAGACTGAGAAAAGAACATCTATTCTAATTTTCTATAGGGTGTTCGTTATGAATTGACAAAGCATTTGTTAAATACCTTTGTGGTATCTGTTAGAATGATCATGTGGTTTTTATTCTTGGTCCTATAAATGCAGTGTATTACATTTATTGATTTGAGTGTGTTGAGCCATCCCTGCATCCCTGGGATGACTCCCACTTGGTCATGATGTATAATCTTCTAGAAGGCTTGCTGCATTCTGTTTGCCAGTATCTTTTTGAGGAGTTTTCATCCATGTCCATTAAGGAGATTGCCCTGTAGTTTTCTTTTTCAGTTGGAACTTTCTCTGGTTTTGGTATCAAGGTAATGTTTGCTTCTATGAATGATTTTAGGGTATTGCTTCCCTTTCCATTTCATGAACCTGTTTGAGATATAGTAGTATTAGTTCTTCTATAAATTTTGTCTACAGCTTTAGCAGTGAATCCACAACACCTGATCGCTTTTTTGTTGGTATGCTTTTAATTATTTCTTCAATTGCATTAATTGATATTGATTTATTTAGAATTTTCTATCTTCTTCACTCAGCTTTTGTAATCCATGTGCATCAAGGAATCTGATAATTTCTTTTGTTTTTCCATCTTATGAAAATAAAGGTTCTCAAAATAAGTATTGATGACCTTCTGGATTTCTACAGGATCCAATGTGATCCTTTTTGTTCCTAATTGAATGGATTCTGTATTTTCTTTTCTTTTTTGATAAGGTTAGCTAAGAGTTTGCTATTTCAATCATTCAAAGAACAAATTCTTCAATTCATTCATTCTCTATTATTTTCATAGTCTCATTTGCATTAATTATAATTCCTCTCTTGCATGTGCTTTGAATTTAACTTGGTCTTCTTTTTCTAGAAACTGCAGGTTCAACATTAGGTTATTTATTTGAGCACCTTCTGTTTTTCTGATGTGGGAATTTATAGCTATAAATTTCGGTTATAGGACTTCTTTCATTGTATTTCATAAGTTTCAGTATGTTATACTGGCATTACTATTTAAGTGTAGAAACTAGTTTCTTCCTTAATTTCATCTGATATCCTTTGCTCATTTGGGAGGATATTATTTACTGTTCATGAGTTTTTGAAGTTCTTGTGGTTTCTTTTCCCATTGATTCCCAATTTTATTGGACTATAATCTGATCATATGTATGGGGTCAGATCACTTCCATTGCATTTGCCTAAGGATGTTTTATGAGCAGCTATGTGGTATTTTTTAAAGTCCCATGGACAGCTGAGAAGAGTGTGTATTCTGCTGTTGTGGAGTAGAATAGATACCTATTAAGTCCATTTTCTCAAATGGTTCTTCAGTGGCAAACATGGAAATGGCACCTTGGATTAGGAGGCATATTTATTTACATCAGCAAGCACCGATTGGGATTATTCCTAGATTATCAGGCCCCAACCTGGCCCATGGCTTTTATACGATGTGCAAACAAGAAATACAAGGGCAGTACAAAGGTGAGACAGAACAGCTTGGCAGCTCTGACCAGCCAGTGGGGGGAGAACATCAGTTACAAGGGTAGATTAATGATCATCAGCTTGTGCAGCTGGGTACAATGGTGCAGTCAGGCATCCAACATGTTCAGTTATGGTCTCATGGTTCACGGGTCAAGAAAGTGACCACAAAGCCACGAAGCAGTTACAGAGCGAGGCAGTTTCAAATGAACAAAGTTTTTAAAAGAAGTCAGAACTTGGAATCATCCCTGTTTTGGGTTTTCTTCTTGAGCCCAATCATTTAACTTCTGTCTTACAGACCTCCACAGACTCTTAGATTCATTAGCATAGAAACAGTAGGAGGGTTTTGCAGGGCATTACAAACTCCTATTTGTCATTCTTGTTCAGCTAATTGAGGGATGACCCTAAAGTGTATTGAAGGCCAGCCAAATACCTCAACAGATTAAAATACCTGCAAGCAGGCATAGGAGCTGGAGGTCCTGGCCCCGCCCCAGGGCACGTTGAAATGGCAACTGAGCCTGGGCGTGGTGGTGCACACCTTAATCCCAGCTCTTGGGAGGCTGTAAACAGGCAGATCACTGATAGTCCAATCTAGTAGTGAGACCCTGAACACCCTGTAGACCCTTCCCTAAAATACAAAAAAAAAAAAAAACAAGAAAGAAAGAAACGTGTGTCATTGCCCAACCCCTTCATACGAGGATATGGACACATATTCCCAAGAAGGAAAGTTGTATTCTGGTGTGAATCTGTAGCCTGTGCATCTATATTTGTTTCTAGGGCACTTTTAGAAATCAAAGGCCACCAGAGCAGATTCCCTATGGGATCCTCTGGAGCATTTGGTCAAAATAATGTCCATATGCCTGGAATGGTAATAATTTGGCAAAAATCAAGTCCAAGAATTGCTGGACCTTGTCCATTCCAGACTTTGGACTGAATTACCTCTCAGGTATCAGTTTTTACTGGGAAACTCTCAAAAGTAGCTTAGCTTGTGGCAGTTTGATTTCCCGTGGTTAAATTAAACAGAGCCAGAATCTAGACCCCAATATTAAATGTCAGCACATTAGCAACAACAAACATCTTTTAATTATAACTGATAGCTCTATGTGGGCTTTTTAGATGAGGAAGATGATTTAAAATAACAAGTCCAACTAACAAACACTATATAAACAGTAAGAAAAAGAGTCTTACTGCCCATCTTTCATCCCTCTGGGGCAGCTCTCCCCAAGGGCAAGCTAAAGGTTCCAGTTACTAAGAGGACAAGGAGCAAGAACCACACTGGATAACACAATATCCAGTACATAGGGGACAGAACTGGAACAAGCAACAACACTTGGAATCCCATGAATGCCAACCTCAAGCTTTAGCAGTGTGTTAGCCTGTCAGCATCCAGAGTGACAGGAGCCAGGCACTGAGTGTGCTGTCCCTTTAGAATGAACCCCAGAAGAGCTGCCCCAATAAATTTTTATTCTCCATTGCTGGTGGAAGGCTTCCAAACAGGAGCAAAAAGCAGTAGCAGGGATGCTGGTAGGTTTTCCTTTAAATACACAAGAGAGCTAAGAGGATTGTACAATTAATTTCTGTCAATTATTGAAGGTAGCAGTTAAGGCTTAAAATTTTTACCTTGACATTTCGTATACTGGAATCTGTACTGTGAGCAGCTACATCAGGGTCAGTGAGAAGGCTCAGCAGGATAAGCACCTGCTTGGCAAGCACAAGGTCTGGAGTTTGATCCCTCATACCACCAAAAAAAGAAAAAAGAGCAACTACATTAAAGACAGCAGTGTGCAATATAAGAACCATTTTTGAATACTTTCATCTTTTTTTTAAAATGTGTATCAAGTGCCGACCAAATACTTAGGGATTAAAGCATCTGCAAGCAGGCTCAGGGGCCAGGGGTTCCGGGGCCCACTGAGATGGCAATTGAGACTGGGCATGGTACCGTAATCCCAGCTCTTGGGAGGCTGTAAACAGGCAGATCACTACAAGTCTGATCTAGTAGTGAGACCCTGAACACCCTGTAGACCCTTCCCTAAAATACAAAAAAAAGTATATAATTTTTAAGGTCTTATGTATTATTTTTATACTCTTTAAGATAAAGTTTTAAAAATTAAAAATAACAAGGAAAAATTCAAGATTCATGGAAAGGAAGAGTTAATGTTTCAATTGTTTGATCAGTCTTGCATGCCTGTATCTGAAAGTCTGAGCAATAAATTTGATGATAACAGTACATAATGTGACCGCCATTGTTAATTTCCTGTTCTTGTTTTGAAGTTCTGTGCCATTTTTATTGTTTCAGGTTGCTTTTTTGTCTTTGTTCTTGTTATTGGTTTTTCTTTTTTTCCCTCTTTAAAATAAAATTTTAAAAAGAAGCAGTAATAGCAGGCGACCTTTGGCCAAAATCATTCTGCACAAGGTAGCCACAGCATAAGCAGCCTGTCCTAGCAGAGCTACTTCCATCATAAACAGGGAGTATGTAATGTGTGTGTGTGTGTGTGTGTGTGTGTGTGTGTGTGTGTGTGTGTGTGTGGCACAGTATCTTTTGGAACAGGTTTGTCCTGGTACAGCATGTGGCACATGGACAATTAAGTCTCAGCTTAGGGTGAGCTTGTCAGCTTTCTTGATCAGCAGGACAGTGGCTGCTAGAGCCCTGAGCCAGTTTCTTCCAGATATTTTAGCAGAGCTTTTGTGTCCTTCCCACAGGCAACTTTGATGTCATCAACCAGAACCAGTGACGAGGAAACAAGATTTTGAACCTCTAGAATAGTTCAAAATCCAGAACAGGAGTCTTTCCACTTCCAACTGCAGTCAGAAGGCATGCTTTTGGCCCAGGCAGGTGTACAGCAGGTGGTGGCAGAACACTGAGGCAACATACACAGAGGCCAATTGTAGTGGCATGGGAAGCTCAAAGGTCTTGAACAGGCTCTACAGGCAGGACAGGCGCACTATGTGGTGCAGGTGGGGGTTGCCTTGGGACAGACTTCAGTCTCCACAGGGCCATGATAGATAGCAAGCCCTAGGGTGAGTCTTATACCTATACTTCTAGAAATGAGTCTCTCAAAATTTCAGGGTTATGATTGTCCAGCGTTTCAGGCTAACGTTGGTGCTATTCTTCCACCCAAGGTATACTCAGAGTCAGTATCAACTCTGGGAGAGTAGGCCTAAGGGTGCCAGAGGCTGGTCATGTCCCAGGAAAGGTATAGGGCACTCCAGCATGCACAGGAATTCATGTTTGATAAAATGTCCATCAATCTCACAGGAGCTGCTTTGGCAGAAATCCCAATGAAAGGAAGCCCTGTGGGTAACTTCAGTAACTTTTGAGATGTTTATTAGCTTCTTGCCTCCCTCTGAGATCTGCCAAGAGAGTAATGTCATACTCATCTAAAGCTCAGTGGCTCCCTGTAACATCATAGTCCCAGTTTCGATGCAGTCAGGGGAGGACCGTGCTCATCCAAGCATCAAATCAACCACTGTGGCAAGGATTTTTTACTTTAACCAGGCTTGGGTCCCATCTAAATACAGCTGCATTCTTCAGTATTAAATACAGCAAGAAGGAGTTGCTGGCGGTCATCTTCTCTTGACAGGTGGTGCCACAGGTGTGGGTCCAAGGTGGAAGAGTTCTTAACCCCTTATGACAATTGACTCTAAGTAAATTAATCTGAAAGAGCAGGAAGCTGTGGTGCAAGAGACAGAGCTGTCTATGGTGGCATCACAGCTGGCTGAGCAGTGTGGGTTTGAGGAGTGTAAGGAGGAGGTAGATCAGACTTTGGGTCTTTGAACAGGACAGAATAAAGCTTTCTTGGCTTGGACTGAATCGGAGAGCCTCTCCAACAGCCTCATGGGTTTGTTGTAACAATTAGGGTGGCTTTCTTGCTGTGCAGGACATAGGTGCAGAGCCAAGACGGGAGAGATCTTCACCCCTTTTGATGTCTGTGAGAAACGCTTGACTGAACTCTTTCTAGGCAATGTGACCTTTGGAAAGGCCATAATAACTCATGTGTCAGGGCTGACAGTCCAGTTTTTCCTCAGGCAAAGTGTGGAACTCCGAAGGAATTTCTGGCAGTCATCTCTTGGTGAGTGTTAGATACCACCATCTGACCAGGATAAGCCTGTCTCAGGGGGCCTTTGTAGCTGAATGTAGGCTGTGGACAGCTGGAACCAATTCAATTAGCTGTAAATAGATGAATCAGAAGCCAGGAGTGAAGCTGTAGGTGACAGTACCAGCTGCAGCAGCCCATGAGTTTGCCAAGGTGGAATTCTCAGGAAGAATGGGCCTCTTCTTCCTTTTCTTTTTATTTTTTTCTTTTTCTTTTTCTCTGAAATGCAGAGCACAGTTTGGTTTCATTTTTAATTCTATAAAAGCCCCTTTTCCTACAGTCATGGACTCTGGTTTAAAGTAATGAGTTTCATTCTATCTCCTATGGTGTACATTGTATACCCTTGAACAGTGGCACAACAGACGAAGGAGAGAAAGACAGCCAGATGCCTGCCTGGCTGTGCCCTTGGCAAGGATGTAGGTACAGTCTAGCTAAGGAGAGTGTGAGACCTCCATTATTCCATATGCCCATCTCACAGAAATGTAGGTGAGGTCCCAATTAGCCACCACAGCCAGTGCTTCCCAGTCTTTGTTGCACAGATGGAGCAACCTATTGTTTATGCTGTCTGTTCCACTGACTCACACATTCCTGCAGCAGCCACTCAGTGGTCAAACTTTCCAACTTGCTTCCCTTTAAGGAAGCCTTAACTAACAAGGAGTAATGAAGCTCTTCTTCTGCTCAAACTGAGCAGGACAGACAGACTGACCAACTTGGTTTCTCCTAGGGGGTCTCACTGGAATCAGGTAGGCAGGCAGGGAGACAGACAGGCAGGCAGGCAGGCAAGCAGGCAGGCAGGCAGACAGACAGACCGACAGATTACATACTTCTCCCCTTGGGGGAACCAGAACTGTTCTGAGGAGACTCAAGCAATATTCATGGCATGCCTTCCATCAGGACCGGGAGAGGTCCTTGCTCCATCCATAAGGGCCACAAAGAGGTTAGTATAGTCAGTCTTCCCAGCCAATGCACTAAATACAAATGGAAAGCAGAAACACCAAAATGACACTTGGAACACACATATCCCATTTGTAGATTTGTAGGATTTGTAGGCAGACTTATATTTATGTCGAAGGCACTGATTGGGATGATTTCCAGAATAACAGGCCCAATCTCTAGTGCTCTACAGCTTTTAGATGATGCACAAGCAAGAGGTACAAAAAATAAAACAGCCTGGCAATTCTGATTAGGTAGCAGGATGAGATCACTGGTTATAAGGGTAGATTAATGATCACCAGTTTATGCTGCTTGGTGCCACAGTATAATCAGGCATGTGTGGTTATGCTCTTGTGGTCATGTGGGTCAAGAAAGTGACTGCAGATCATCAAATGATTATAGTTTGGCAGGTTAAAAACAACAAAGTTTTAAAAAGAACAATTTCCCTTGTGCAGTTTTTCCCTTTTAGTTCGGGTCTAATATCTCTTTATCTAATTGTCTGTCTATTTGTAATGTCATTTAATGCTTGTTTATATAGTTGGGTCTGCTGGTTTTTGTTCTGTGCATATTTGTCATTCTTATCTCTTCCTCTTGGGATGGTCCCGTAACAAGTATATGGTGATGGTCTCTATCTTTTCTGATCAGCTGTGACTTAAAATTTACTTTGTCTGCAAGTAGAATAGCTACCTCCACTTTTTTCCTAGGTTCTTGTCACTTGGAATACTGCTTGACATCCTTTGACTTTTAGTTCCTTTTGATTGGTAAATTGAGATCATTTACATTTATTGTTATAACTGATATATATTGACATCTTTGTCACTTTCTTTTCCTGTTGTTAGATTCCTTTCCTTTCTGTTTAATTGCCTTGTCTTGTAGATTCCTTCTGTTGGGACTCATGGAACTGTTGTCTTTGATGTCTTTTTCTAGAATAACCTTCAGAATTTCTTGGAGTTCTGGGTCAGTGGTCATGAATTTCTTCAGTATTCTTTACTATAAGTGTCGTAGTTCTCCACCAATTGAGATCATTGTATACATCAATCTGGGTCAGAGAATGTTCTCTTTTAGGTCTTGAAATACTTCACTTCAGATGCTCTTTGACTTAAAAGTTTTGGTTGGGATTCTGATGGGTTTTCCTTTATCAGTGATGTGTTTCTTTTCTCCACTTTTCCTATTCTATTCTTGGGCTGAATTTCTGGAATCTTGACTATTATATGCCTTGGTTAGTTTTTTCTTAGCATGGATAATTGAGGTTCTATATGCCTCACTTACTGTATATCAAATTATTTTCCATGCTTGAGAAGTTTTCTGCCACTATTTCTATGAACAGGTTTTTCTTTGATGACCTTTGTGCTATTTTCTGATTTTTCATCAACTCCAAACAATCTCATGTTGTTCTTCTTTGTGTAATGTAACAGCTGTTGAACTGATCTTTCCTGGTCCCTTGCTGTTTCTAAGGTCTTTGATGATAAATAATTACAAAGCTATCATCTAGATCTGATTCTTCCCTCACATTGGTTGATTATACTGAATAAACTTTCAATAATATTTTTAATTTCTTGGATCTCTATCTGAATCTGCTTCATGGAATCCACTTCTTTGGTACATTGGGCATTCATGATTTCCATCACTTTCCTAAACTCCTCTGTTCTTTTAATCTGTATCTATTCTTCTCTAGATTCACTAATCATGCCCCTCATTATAATTATAATCTCTTTAATTATATGTGAAATTATTTCTGATTTTTTTCCTAGAGTCTCACTGATCTGCTTTGTTCTGCCATTATTATTTCAGAGTATATTTCTGGGTAGATTTTGAATTCTTCCACCTCGAAGCCTAAAATTGTATCTTTCTTCTGTGTCTCATCACTTTATTTGTTAATTGTTTTCTGAGTTGGTGCTTGTAAATTGTTTATGGTAGGTGCTTATTGCTTATTACTAAGATAATAGCCATCATAGGAAATGACACCATATCAGAGTTGTTTTCTGGCTTTTGAATCTATCCCAAGATCATGGATCTTCGATTTATTAGAGTTAAGAAGTTACCCAGCTCTTTGACTGTAGGCTTAGTATGTTTATGGGCCTCTGTACAATCTCTGTATTGGCATATAAGGAAGAACAACTAATCACAACGCCTATGTCATCTTCGTTAAAGTAGCATAATTAGTAATAACAATAGCATTGAGAACAGTGTCAGAAATGAACTATTGCAACTGTTAATTTGCCATGTTTGACCATAGACCATAATATATATATATATTAAATGTCCCCTCAATAGTGTGATTTTTACTGTCATGGGAGAGAATTTAGAAGGGACAAGAAGAAAATAGAGAAGTAAAAGAAGAGAAAGAGATTAGAATCAAGGATGAGAGACAAAGCAAGATTAGCCAAGCATTGGGAAATTACTGAAAAAGAGAAAAGGAAAAGACAGAAGAAAAACAAGAACTAAACAACAGGGAGGAGAGAAAGGATGGGTGCTTGGAGCCCGCAGCCTGGGGCACTCACACCCCACACTTGGACACCTTCATCAGGGTGGAAGGTGCTGAGCATTCTGCCCAGGTGATGAGGAATGATCCACATGCCCCATGCCCCAGGCTGCTGCCACTAGATGCCTTCATTGTTTGACCACAACAAGGGCCCAGCACTCCCAGATCTGCAGATCCAAGAGACTTCCCTCTGGAAGAGAGAGAAGGTGGCTGTTTCCTCAGGACAAGAGAAGACCAGCAAACTACCTTTGTCAGGCTTTCTCAGGAGCAAGACGCACCAGCCAAGAGTCCTCGGAGCTGCTGGTAGGAAGGCTTTCTCTCTGATGAGGACAAGGCAGAATGATGCACTGACTCTTTGCAGGGGAGCTTCAAGGGCTCACAACCAGCTGATGCCCTCTCAGCCTGGAAATCCAGGGACACACTGTGTAGTCCTCTTTCTAGACATGAGAAATACAAGATTGCTCTCCAGAAAGATAATTCCAAGGGCCTAAACATACTGAAGTTTGCACTTTAGCAGCTCTTTGGAATGTTGAAAACTCAGGATCTAAAAAAAGTTCTATGTTAATGAGTTGCAAAGTTGATGTGAAGTAAATGTCACTTTATAATCAGTAGGAACACTGAGTGAGGAACACTACACATGAAGAAGCCTTCCATGGAAAGACAGGAAGGGACAAGCTTAGGTTGACCTTAAACTTGCCCCATAGAGCAAGCCTGAGGTAGACTGCCAGCATGGTCAAATAAGAGACTTGATAAAATAGTAAGCCTATCATCAGAGTAGCTGTAAGGAAATTTTCTCTTTGAAATCATGATACCAAATAGGAAAAATGATCTACAAGTGTCCCATGTGTAGAGAATTTTTCTCAGAGAGAGCAGACTTTTTATGCATCAGAAAATTCACACAACTGAGAAGCCCCATAAATATGTCAAGTGAGATGAGGGTTTCTTTCGTATATCAGAACTTCATATTCATTGGAAAGACCACATAGGAGAGAAGGTCTATTAATGTGATGATTGTGGCAAGGATCTTAGCACTACAACTAAACTCAATGGACATAAGAAAATCCACACAGTGGAGAAGCCCTATAAATGTTGCAAATGTAGCAAAGCCTTCAATTGGAGCTGCCACCTGCAAATTCATATGCGAGTCCACACAGGTGAAAAGCCCTATGTCTATAGTCAGTATGGCAGGGGCTTCAGTAATAGTTCAAATCTTTGAATGCAGCAAAGGGCCCATGTGGATGAGAAACCCTTCAAATGTGAAGAGTGTAAGAAGGCCTTCAGGCACACCTCCAGCCTCTGTAGGCATCAGAGGAGAGAAGCCCTATAAATGCTATGAGTGTGGGAAAGCCTTCAGCCAGAGCTCCAGCTCCAGCCTCTGCATTCACTAAAGAGTGCATACAGGAAAGAAACCCTATAGGTGTTGTGGGTGTGGGAAAGCCTTCAGCCAGAGCTTCAGCCTCTGCATCCACCAGAGAGCACACATAGGAGAGAAGCCCTTTAAGTGCAATGAGTGTGGAAGGACTTCAGCCAGAGCACTCGCCTTTGCATCCACCAGAGAGAGATACCATCTCAAAATATCAGTTATATAAAATGTTTTGCTGAGAGTTAAAAATCTTAAAATCCATAAGTGCCACTAGGAAGGAAACCCTGTGATACACCTACATTGACCCAAGAAAGACTGACAGCAGTCCCCAGCAAATCGTTCCTTTTGAGGAGGCTTAGGTGGGGTTCATTTTTTGGTTCATTGATTCATGCCAAGTGTGTTCTGCATCTTGAGTTTGAATGTGGGAATCATCCTAGCATGTGCCTGAGTAGGCTCTTGTGTCCTAGTCACAGGCATGTGCTTCCCAGGATCCACCATGATGCCTCGGTGGTTGAAATGCTGCCCAAAGCCTGAGATCAGGGCCTGGCCTCCTGAATCGCCTCCAGCCTGCTGTCCTGAGAAGTGGGCCAGTGGTGCCCTGGGAGTTCCCACCCCTTCCTTCCTCTTGGTCTCCCTCCTGGTCAGTACATTTCAAGAGCATGTTGTGGTACTTCTGAAGTGGCCATGTGACTCAGCTCCATAGATTTCCATATGCCCCATTATTTCTGCACCCACCTTACCTCATGTTCTCAAATGCCCACCCCTTCCTAGATGGCATTCAATTTGATTAAAGTTTAGGTGACCCATTCCCAATCACTTGGCCTATCAGAAGTCATTGGCAGGCATACATGCTGTGGAATTTTAGTTTTGTGGATTCTGCTAATTATTGTGTCTTCATTGTAGACTTATTTTCTAGTGGCTGCACCACATATTTTGAACTTGAAATTTTTTTAGGGGGCATTGCTGAAAAAGCAAGCCAAGTGTGAACCTCTGTTGTCCCAGAGTTGTGCCCTCAAGCTTTCTTTGTAACACAGGATGATCCTTCTGAGCCACGGAGACCTTAGCAGAAGGGGATGATGGGGGAGCCCCTCTGGCTTGTGTCACTGTTCTGACACCTTGAGCAGTTATGTGGAGGAGTCCTTGGCTTCTGTGCACCAGTTCCCATTTAGGCATGAATGTCTGTTCTCATTCTGTCATTCTTTGCATTTTTCACTCAGCAAATATTTATTGAACACCTGGATGCCAGGTGCTGTGCTGGGTGCTGTGCATACCACTGAGTCAGACAAGTTCCCTGCTCTCACTGAGTTTATTTCTAGTGGAGGACACAGATGATAAGTAAACAAATAATGTAGTTTGAAGTCATTGTTAAGTACTATAAAGAAAATAAGGCAGCATGGTAATGTAGAGTGGGGGTGGGGTGGGCATCATTAGCTAGGGTCAGAGAGGGCCCTGCCAGGGGATGCTGGGCTGGCCATGCAATGCCTGGTGCAAGCTGCCCTGCACGTTCTGCCTGCCTGGAGGGACAGGAGGACAGCCAGGGGCCAGGTATGAGGCTGAGCACCCATACAGTAGCCTGACTGCTATGGGCCTGTTTGAGGTTTTCTGTTTTGTTTTTACTAAATTGATATTAAAAACTCTGTGGGGGAACTCAAGGAATATTTAAAAGACCAAAAGTCTCCAATGACATGAACAAAAGCAACTGGTTCTCCCCTGTTTTGCTTCTCATTCCTGTTTCATTGATTTCCCACATGCACCCCTTGAGCTCAGGAAGTCTTGGAGAAACTAAGCATCTGGGAAGCTCTGACATGGGTGGTCAGGTTGGTAGTGTTGGTCTACTGTCTCAGGCAGGAAACAAATTTCTCAAAATAATTATCAAAATACTGAAACTACACTTTGATTTTTTCCCTCCATGTTTGACTCAGTTCCTTCTGTTTGACCAGAAGGGGTTTTGGTATAATTGAAACCTCAGTTCATAGGAGAGTTGTAAGGAGTGCACAGTGTAGTGGGTGGCCCATGGAAGTTGGGGTGAGGTCAATTTGTCCCTATCAGGGTGAACCCATGTATGCTAACAAGCCTGGTCAGTTGCCTCACCCTGCTCATCTCCACAGAGAGGGTAATGTAGTCACTCGCTGGAGCCCCTTCCCCGCCCGCAGGCCACAGTGTTACTTACCATAATGTCTCATCACTGATCATGTGATGGTAGCATGGAGCAGTAGAGAAGAGCCTCGGCTTTTAGTTGCTATAGTGGCAGTTGAAATATCATTGATATTACTTTCAATTCCGCAGAAGTTCAGGCTGATCTTGGCCTCTTGTGGGGTTTGAAAATGGTTTGTTCATCCTGCAACACTTTGAGTGTCTCATGCCTGCTCTACCTCAGATTGATAGAATCTTAGTTTTAGGAAAAATTATTTCAAATGCTAGCTTTATTACTATTAGGTATGTGAGGTTGGGAGACTCACTTAATTTTTGAGTAATTTTCTCACTAAATGAGGATTTTTAAGCTAAATGATTTCTGAGTGTCCAGCTAGTCCTAGAGTGTCCTATATTTCTACATAGTTTAGTCATGCTGTTGTTTGGGAATATGACTAACACTGGACACTACTAATTTTGTTAAACTTTAAAGTCCATATTTGTTATCTTCCGAAAATATTATTTGACCTACAGTATACCCAAATAAATTTAATACAATCACTTTATAACAGGAAAAAAAAAAAAGAACTAAACAACAAAAACACTAAAAACAATTATTCATGCTTATTTAAAAAGACAACAACCAAGAAAAGAGTAAAACAAAAAGGGGAAAAAGCGATTTCTCAGTGGTTTCAGTCATGTAGTTATCTACTGGAGTTTATAATTTTGTGCTAATGTCCAACTCAGGGAGCATCTCCTCTGTCACTTGTAGGCAAAGGAGGCAGACTAGGCCTAGATTCCTGGTGGATCCCAGCAACCCTACAGGAGGAATACGGCTGAGTGATGATGATGAATAGGACTGGTACTTTCAATTCCACAGAAGTTCAGGCTGATCTTGGCCTTTTGTGGGGTTTGAAAATGGTTTGTTCATCCTGCAACACTTTGAGTGTCTCATGCCTGCTCTACCTCAGTTCCCTGACCCTGGAACTTTCCCATGGTTGTACTTTGCTGAGTCACTGGGGGCCCCAGAAGCAGCTAGCCCAAAGCTGCTCCCTATCACAGGTTCAATTTAGCCTCCCTAAAATAGCATTTGACCAAGCTCCCTCTCAAAGAAGTAAATGGACTTGGGTCACATGTCAAATGTTCAGAGCATCCACTGCTCAGTTCTACTGGTTCATCTCTCTGTGGAACCTTCCAGAGTTAGCCTCCTGGAGACCCGTGGAGTCACCAACCCTCACCATCTCTAGATTTGAGTTTCGTCTTTCATGCCCAGAGCCAGAAGTGAGGGAGGACAGTTCCATACCTCTTTTTTTCTGTGTGAGGCCTGTCTCTTCACTTTCCCTGTAGGATCTTGTTCTCTCCTGAGATCCTTGCTGGTTCCTGAAGATCCACTCCTCTCCTTTTTATCCCCAGCTGTTCATGTTCCAGTGTCTGTATTCCAAATCTTAAACAGGCTGATTTCCTGCTGTCTATTCCTCCTCCATCTTCCTAGAAGGGAACTGGTTTTCACTTCCTAACTGCCTCTCAGTTCTCTGTAATTCTACCACCTTGTTCAACTATCCTTATTGGTCCCCAGAACTGCAGCACCAATTTCATACATATTCTTTCGTACTTTAATGAGAAGACTTTTCCCAAAGTGATTGTGTGACTCCTCTTCATTCCTTTCTTCAAATTCTTTCACCTTCTGTCTGAGTCACTTTCACATCACTAGGATTCCAATATATGACGGCCACAGTTGAAATGAGTGGTTAGTTTTGGTGCATACAGCTTAAGTCCATGGTTGGAAGGCTTGAAGCAGAAATGGTGTAGTAGAAGCATCCAGAAGAAGAAATCTGTTTATGTCAAGGCAGCCAGGAAATAGAAGGAAAGAGCTGGACAGGAAGATACACCAGGATCATGCTACCAGTGGCCCCCTCTTCCATCCTCACCCCACCTACTTAATAGCACATGCAGCCAGTGGATACCTTCGTCTGTGAATCTACTGATGAGCACAGCGTTGCATGATCTGTTCCACCTTCTGAAAGCCCTGCTTTTGAGCATATGAAAGTTCTTCAGAACATTCTGTATTTAAACCATAAAACCACTCTTTATTTGAATTCCTGCATGGTATGACCACTGCCCACAGCAACCAAGCCTCTCTCCACCCTTGTCTTCACATGCCTCAAATCTCAGAAATCTTTCAGTTTCTGAATTTGCCTCTGTTGTCCCAGAATATGAACTCAATACCCCTCAGGAACCTTTTCTGAATTTCCTGAATGCCCAAGGACTATATTTTACATTGTGCTCACCATTGTTCTTACATATATATGTATTTTGGTAATTGTTGAGTTCTTGCTTAGCTTTTCCAGAAGATACATAACTCTGAGAGAAGGAGAAATATGTGATTTTCTTGATCTTTGAGCTCTAGGACCTCATAGTGATGTGACTGGTAGAGGACAATTAACACACTCTCAAAGAAGCAAGAAGATGAATAAATGAATTTTTAGGAATCAAGCCAGTTATGTTCCTTTATACTTTTCTCTAGAACAGAAGTTGGTACTTAAGAGTGTCATTCAGATTCCCATCTAGATTTGAACATAAAGTTCAACTAAAACTCAGCCACTCTCATTCACTTTGATATTGGTTGTGGCTACTTTCTCACTCTAGAAGCAGAGGAGGGTGGTAAGAAACAGACGCATAACCCACAAGATGGTTACTACTAGGCCCTTTACAAACATTTGCTAACTTGTGCTCTAGGGTCATGTGAGCTCAAACGAAATAATGGGGTTCTGAGAATGAAACAATAATCCACAAATTAATGTGTGTTTCTTCTGGTAGGCATTTGAAATGATAATTAATCCTGGAGATAATATCCTCCTAAATGAACCAGTTTATTCAGGAACACTTCAAGCTGTAAGTATACATCTTTGCTAAATAACAACTTTTATAGTAAATAGAAAAAAGCACTGAACTTTTAGAGTTGTCTGTCCATTGAAAAATAAAATAACAGTGTTGTCTTTAAACAAGAGAATCTTAAAAGAGATAAGTACAGTATATGTTAATGAGCCCTCTGCTTCTTGCATTTCTCTTTTAAAATCCAACTGCAGCCATGTAAATAAAAGACCAAATTCATTGTTTCCATGTCCTTGGGTTGATAGAAGCACAGGATTATTATTGGAATTACTATTGGACTCTCCAGAAGAGTGATTACATCTCAGGGTAGGAGCTTTCTACCCAGCAGCCCCACCTGACTGCTGGAGGTGAGCACTGCCCATGGCTTCCAGTCCCCAAAGTTATCTTCAGTTCTAATTCTAACTATTGGAAGAGGCCGTGTGACACTGTGTGACGCATGACTATCATAGCTCAGTGCTCACACCAGGACACTGTGTGCCCCAAGATCTCTGCCGCTCACATCTGTGGCATCTTCATTCCCAGCCCCAAGTTGACAGGAGCAGCCCCTACACAGAACAGAGCCAAACTTAGAGCAAAGGACAAAGAGATGTAGAAAGCCCTTGTTGGATTTTTAAAACTTCTTGAAGGAGCAAATGTTCCTTTTGCTCACAATTTATTTCCCAAGGGAGAAATACGGTCAAATCAGACATAAATGGAGCAAGAGAACATGATCCATAGCCAGGATGACTATACATATTTGTAAACTCAGCACTCTGGGAGGCTGAGGCATAAAGATTCCAAATTCAAATCCTAAATAGGCACCTTAGTGAAACCCTATGCAAAAATAAAAAATATAAAGGGAAAAAGGGGTTAGGGATGTCACTCAGTACAAAGTTCAATTGCCAGTTAAAAAGAATGTGCAGCCTTTTCCATAAAATGTACCCCAGGAGAACCATATGGAGTGTCAACCTGTGGAGCTTGAGCTAAGGCAGACTTATGCTTTTGATGATACAAATAGAAACATTGCTAATTAGTATTTCTTTAAATTGCATTTGTGTTTTGTATTCACATTTGACTCTGAACTTTCAATTATTATTATTATTAATCATTATTATTATATTTTGGTTCTCAGCTACACCCCCTGGGCTGCAACATTATTAATGTTCCCAGCGATGAGTTTGGGATCATTCCAGATGCCCTGAAAGAAATCCTTTCCAAATGGAAACCAGAAGATTCCAAGGACCCTTCCAAAAAAGCCCCCAAATTTCTCTATACTGTCCCCAACGGCAACAACCCCACTGGCCACTCACTGACCGGTGACCGCAAGAAGGAGATCTACAAGGTACTTCAAAAGAATACATTATGAGGTGGGGTTCCCATGGCTGCCCCGTCCTTTAGATGAGTCCCGCTTGCTTTCCTATACCCCTCTTGCTTTCAAGGGAGATAATTTTGAATGAAAGGAGCTCATCTCTGCTAAGGGCAGTAGGGATTTCTGTATAGTAAAATTTCTCTGTACTACTTTTGTTTTGGAGGTTTTTTTTTATTTTTCCCTTAAGTGATATGTTAGTAGAAATAAAAGATGGTAAACCTTATGAGATTATTAATATTTAACCTAAAGTTTGATCTTCATTATATTTGTGTTTTTCACATGTCTCTTCTGCTTCTTAGTCCTTTCTTTTCACACTTCATTCAAAGTATTCTTGAAACATAAGAGACACATTCTTCAGCTCTCAAATCTCTTTTAGATACCAATAAGCCCTGGCTCTTTACTGTAAAATTTTTCTCAAAGTATCAAACGTATATTGAGCTGTACAAAAATTTCTGTAAAGAGAAACATGCCTTTGTGAAATATTTTTATACCTGAACTATGATCCCTACCCTTTCCTACAAATACCTGTTTCAAATAAATAACAAACTCATGTGAAACCATATAAAATTCCATCATGTACAGTGGATCACAAGCAGGATTTCACCTGGCAACCAGTTCCCTTTACTCTGAATAAAGTCAAAACTACTCCTTTACTATTTCTTACACTCTCCTGGCGCTCTCCGTGGCTCCCTGCTCTATTCACAGACTCCCCTGAGAGCTTCCTCCAGTCCCTAAGTCCCGTTCCACACCCAAGGGGCCCACATTGCCCAGCACCACGTGCTCCCTGAGCTCCATTGTTCTGTGTCCTGCTTCACACCTCAGGTCTCCATGGCTGATAGCCTGGCTCACGTAGAGCACCTGGCTTCCCAGCACCTCGCCAAGTCCATTGCACGCCCCTCTGCACACTGTAGCTCTGGAAATGGCCTCAACGAACCCCAAGAACAGTCACCCTTCACTTCCCTTTTTCTCTTCTCTTTTTCTCAACCACCACACATTTATCCAAATCCAGCCATTTTTCTCCCTCACCGTTCATAGCCTCATCTTCTAATTCATCCCTTGCCTTTAGTGTATGGGTGACTTGGTCACTTGGGCTCTGTTATGGTTTGTATTTAGTTGTCTCCCCAAAGCCTCAAATCGTGGGAGGTAGGCCGCTTGAGGAGCAGAAGGCTCGAGGGGCGGGGCCAGAGGACCGGGGCGGGGCTTAAGGGGCGGGGCCAGAGAGGCACGAACCCTTAAATTGACAGCATGAGCCTCCCTACTCCCCACCCTCCAGGTCTGGTGGCCTCCCTGGGAGGTACGGAGCGGATCATCCTGGGCAAGTCAGCGCCCCAGCCAGTCTTCCAGATTGTAGAGTGGGACAGCAGTATCTTGAGGTCTTGCTATGTAATTCAGGCTGCTTTAAACTATGAAACATCCAGTAGCCATGAGCTAAGTAAACGAGAGAAGAGTAACCAAGACAGGCTCTAACCACTTGTCGTTTGCCTGGAAGGCAGTCAGTGCCTCTGCTACACTATCAGTGTAGAATCCCAGGCTCAGGGTCCTCCTGTTCACAGCGGTCCCCTTGCTCGGCAGGTGTCTGCTTCTGCGCTTGCAGGCTGCATGCCGCAGCCATCTCCGACCTGAGGCCTCCTCCCTCCCCCGTCACCCGCCGTGGCCCACTCCCTGCAGGCCACACCGGCCCTGTATTACTTCGCCGTGCCGGGGCTTCCGCTCACTCCTGGAATCTTTCGCTCTCCCTTTAGTCTAGAATCTTTTCGCCTGATATTTGTACAGCTTCCTCCTCTCGTTCTGAGCTGTAGCACTAACTCAGCAGGAAGGGCTTCTCAGAGATTCCACTGAAGTAAACACCTTGTTCCTCTTTCTAAAATGCGATCTTATGTGACGCTCCGGCAGCGCCCTGAGTCCTGCCCCGTGTCATGTTTCTCAGTGCGTTCTCCGCAGGCACGTGCACATTCTGTCCCTGAGGATGTAACTTCCATGAGAACGGAAGTCCTCCTTCTGTCTGGTACGAGACATCCATTAGATGCTTGAATGATGAGCAAGGAAGTACAAATAAATATATTCCAAGTGATTTCTATTTTAGATAGCTCTTATCAAATATATTTTTAACATTTTAGCTTGCAAGCAAATATGATTTCCTCATAATAGAAGATGATCCTTACTACTTTCTCCAGTTCAGCAAGGTAAGTGATCCTGTGGCCTTACTTCGCTATTAAGACCTAAGTTGTAAATTATTACATTGTATTTGAGATTAGCCAGACTGGTGAGACAGACTAGAGAATTCATTATGATTTTGAAATTAAGTGAACTATTATAAATTTATTGCCACTTTAATTTTTTAGTCTTCCAACTTTATCATAGAATTAGTAATTTTCATTTTTGATATGGACTGCTCTCTAGAAATTTTTTTTTTTAGTACAGGGTCTACAGGGTCTCACTACATAGATCAGACTTGTAGTGGTCCACCTGTGTTCAGCCTCCCAAGCACTGGGATTACAGGTACGCACCACCACAACCAGTCTCAATTGTCTCAGAGCTCCCCAGGGACAGGGGAGGCATGGCACACCAGGGATCCAACTCTGGCCACTGTGTCGGCTTAAGCAGGTGCTTTAGTCCTCTGAGCTATTTAGGTGGCCTCACCTATTTGCCTGGCCTCTCTAGAAATTATTTAACTTCAGGATAACAACTAGCCCCTGAAGTGTGAGATCAGGCACACAGAGTAAGTCGGGCTGATGGTATTGAATTCCAAATCCCAGTCCACAGCTCCTTAAAACTCCCAGGGATGCTGAAGCAGTCTTTCTCTTAGTGCCCTCTTGAGTCTTGTGACGATCAGCATGGTGGCTAAGGAGGGCTGAGCGGCTGTGTTCAGGCGGAAGTAGGCGCTCAGTTAATGCTGCTCATTTGTAGACCCAGAGGAAAGCATTCTGGAAAGCAGCCACAGCGTCACCCCTGTGTCCTTGGTACCTGTATCTTCCCTGAAATAGTAAAGCAAAATTTTGACTGAACAAAATTTTGAACATCTTGACCAACATTCTTTAAACAGCTGCGTGTCACTGACCCTCTCCAGTATGGTCCTGTCCACACTAGGTTTGCTTGAGGCCTTCCTCTAGGTCCATGAATCCTGAACTTCAAACCCGGAGGCAAAGAAGTCTTTCTAAATACACAAAAGAGTGTCCAGAGCAAATAAGGGAGGCCTTGTGTTTGACAAGGAATTTGTGAAGACAGGCCGATGCTGGTAAAGGAACACATGTGTTAGGTTTTCCTTCCATGGGAAAATGTTGAGACAGATGTAGAACAACCTTGAGTACTGTGTCCCAATCTGCACCTTCACTTCTCTCTAAAACTATTAGCACTGGTTGATCACAAAGCAATGGAATTTTCTTCTCCTTTAAGCCCAGGGCACCAACATTTCTCTCCATGGATGTGGATGGCCGCGTCATCAGAGCTGATTCCTTTTCAAAAGTCCTCTCCTCGGGGTAAGGTCCATGTTCCTCGCTTGAGGCTCTTCTCACAATCTGTTAATCCTAACAGTTCTCATTTAAGAAGCCTGAAGCTGGGCATGGTAATACATGCTCATGACACTGCACTCTAGAGACTGAAAAAGGAGAATCACAAGTTGGATCCCAGCCTGGGCAACTTAGCCACTTACAAGACCCTGTTTTAAAATAAAACATTTAAAAAGGGCTGGGGATGCACCTCAGTTCAAAGATGTGGGCTCAAATCTTATTACTAAGAAAAGCTTGAATTTTGCCTTAATACAGCTTCTGGATTATTACCACTAACAAGCCTCTTCCCTTTTATCTCCAATATTCAAAGATAATTGGTCACTAAAGCATTAGTGGACCTGGTAAGGATTTGGTATCACTATGAAAGAACACATTTGGAAATACTTCTACTTGTATTATCCCACAAATATATACTTACATTTGTTGTTGGCTATATTAGAATGTTTTAATTGTCTACATCCCCTCATCCCAGGTCAAAATGTACCTCGTAATGAAGACAGTGAGGTGACACATTGATATGGATGGATTTTAAATCTTTTCTCTTTTTGTGTAGGTTGAGAGTAGGGTTTATAACTGGCCCAAAACCATTAATAGAGAGAATTGTTTTACACACACAAGTTTCATCAATGCATGCCTGCACTTTTGCACAGGTAAGTGCAATTTATGAAATGATGCTTTTCAATAATCAAATCAGTATAGAAAGTAGATGATAACAAGTAAGATTAAATAAAGTTGGCAAGAAAAATATTCACCAATGCTGAATCTCCAGTCTGGAGCAAGCCAGGCTGAATTAGAAGACCAGATCCCACAGCTGTTTCCTCTAATGAACTGCATTAGCGTAGTGTTTTCTAGCATGACCCAGATTCGTTGAGAATCGAGGCATTATTCTTATTGTGTGTCCACGTGAGAACACCAAGGTGTTGTGGAACTGAACTGAATTTGGTGAAGCAGTACTAACTCAGTCTGTCTTGGCTTGGACTCTGTGAAGAGCACAAGAAGTGTGCCTCTGTGCAGTGACCCTGTCTGACCTTAGCTGCGCAGGGCCAGCCACACCCGCAGGCAGGAGCAGCAGTGCACTGTAACGTGCTGCCCAAGAATCAGACCTACCTGGAAAACAGCTTCTTGCGTGATTTTAGAAAACACATCTGAAATGAGCCCTGGTTTTACTCCAAAAGATGTCATAAGGCTCATTTTCAGGGGATGTCTGTTCTGAAGCTGTGCTGGAGCTTGTATTTCAAGTAGGTCTTATTTGGGGAGAAACTGAGAAATAAAGTAAAATTAACCTCTAAGAATGTATAAATTTCCTCTCATGCTTTGAGAAATAATGGGATTTGGATATTTTTGTAATCTTGGGATTTGGATCTTAAGAATAAGGCTGCTATCTCATAACTAAAAATGAATTTAAGAGTTTTCTTTCATAGGGTGTTTCATATTGTACATCCCACAAGATGCAGCTGTTCCCATGGTTTACCAAATTAAGGGCTTTTTCTGTATTTTTAATATCTGTCATTAATAATGGTTCAGGATCCCTTTATACCATTGAGAACTTTTACTTTACATAGAAAATCTCCAAATATAATGTAGAACTTCAGTTATTTACCATTTCTATTTTAGTCTGAAGATATAGCTTAGCGGTATATTATCAATAGAGAAGGCAATAGGGTTGATTCTCACACTGACCAGAAAGATGAGAGAGAGAAAAAGAATGCTTCATATTATTTTATGTTTAGAGCATCAGTAGTTTTACAACAAATATCTGGATATAGTGCTCACTTAGATCTGAGCTCCATAACTAGCTGTTGGACATCAAAAAGAAATTAACAATGTGTCTTGATTGCCTTACTAGGAACATAGAAATAACCTGGATAATAATTAAATTATGGAAAGAATAGATTTTCCAGAACCTATTAGTATGTTTCTGTAGTGCCTGGTAACTAATGAGTACCATGGAAATATTTGATGTTGTTATGCCTACTAACATGTATTCTAAATCACCGACTGCTGTTCACTAGATTTGGCACATCTTACCTATCTATAATGGTAGTCTGGGGTGATTTGTGTCTATATTTCACAACCACAGACACTTTCAGGGGATGAATTGTGACAGGGCTCCTGTTCTCTCATTTAGATCATGATACTACAGCTGCTGAAGCAATGGGGAGAAGAAGGGTTCCTGGCTCACGTGGACAGGTATCATCTGTTAAAATGTTTATGAGCAAGAAAACAGCCACACAAGCCAAGCACACAGCACCAAAATGTTGATTTATTATTCTTTCTTCCTAAATGTCCTAAGGTAGAAAACAGGAACAGTCTATAAAAGAGCCTGTTCATTTGGTAGTTTTCCTGTCACCCCAAAAGTCTTCTAAGGAGAAGGTATGCCATGAAAGCAGAGCCTAGGTAACCTGGAATTCCCTCCAGTTAAGGATGCGTAAAACACATGCATTCCATTTAATAATTCATTCACTGAGGGATACGTGACCCGGGAATTGCCTGCTATATTGATAAGTAAGACCTTACTCTACCTGAATAGACAATAAATGGCGCATGTTATGAAGTGCTGGGTTGTGTAAATGTGGTACTTCCTAGCTAAGGAGGGCAGGGCTACCCTCACTCCCAAGGACTCTCCACTTTGCAATGATAACCATTATTTCAGACAACAAAATAAAGGTCAATCTTCTTATTTCTAAGTTCTGTGTTTTACATAGAAATGTCCTTTTTTTCTTTGTTGATTTTTATTTTTAATTAATTCACAATAAAGGATCAAGCACACTAGTAAAGGTAGGGGCCAGTTTACAAGCTCTGAACTGACTGAAGGATGACAATGGATGAAAAACAAAGAGACAAAGAATTAAGTTTAAATGGGAGCAATTGGAGAAGCGTAGGATAGACTTGCCTCCCTCTATCCAGCATACGTGTCTGGGTAAACAACTGGATCTTAGCTGTATTAACTTTTCTCTTGACTCTATCGGATGCCATCGTGCTTGCACATTGCCTTTCTCCTTAGGCCCCAATCTTTCTGCCTGGTCCCCATAAATAAAAATGGTCCAAGTAGATCTGGACAAGCCAACAGAATAAAGACAGATAGCAGATTCATACAGCATGGGTTTCAGAGCCCATTTCGCCTGGGCAGTCGGTGTACTGAACCTATCTTTATCATTGTTCCCTTCTTCTAGGGTTGTTGCTTTCTACAGGAACCAGAGGGATGCTATATTAGCAGCTGCAGAGAAGTGGTTAAGTGGTGAGTGAAATGTACATCTATCCTTATGAGAAACAAGAACACCTGCAAAAGTAGGACATGGATATTGAATATTATTGACAATCCTAGTGGGAAAGAAACACCAATCCTGGAGTATTCTTAGAAAGGAAGTGTTTCTATACAAAGGATTTCATAAATGACATCCTACAAACCCCAGCACAGTTTTGCCTATTTCTACTATTTGTTGCAAAAAAAATTTATTCTTTTTGTTATGGTTGTTGTTGTTTTTATGTATTTGGTACAGGGTCACTCATCAGCCCTTCAAAAATGTTTAATTTTTTTTCTTAATGAAAAAAATTTTTGAAAGAAAATTGAAGTGCTCATTAAGGCAGCACTTAAAAATCAAATAACCTAGAAACTAAGCAGCAGGATCTTAAAGTTCAATAGTATCCATCTTTAAACTTTTTATTGGGCCAGGGAGATGGCTCAGTGGAATATGCACTTCCCTGGCAAACACAAAAGGGCCTAAGTTCAAACCCCAGTTCCACCAAAAAAAAAAAGGAAGCTTTTTATTTTTTTCAAAATTTTGCAACAAACATATATAATCTGTTTCTAACAAGTCTGCATGAATATAAATAATACAGTCTGAAACAGATCTCTCATTACAAATTTCTTCTCTTCTAGTCATTAACTGGCCAGTAACTATCTATTATTAGCTATCGCTAATTTGATTCCAGGATGTGTTAGAACTGCTTTTTATAGTGGAAGACAGAAGAATTATGTGGCTTTAACTATATTGTTTTAAATGCCTATTATAGAAACAATGATAAACCAACAATACCAGTTACTTATCTGTTACATCTAATTTTCTATAAAATTGCAGTAAAAATTGAATTCTTATCTGTTTGATAAGAGCACTTATCCATCATTTTGTATACTAATGAAGAAAAAGTTGTAACTAAAGAAGTTCCTTAAAAACTATATATTTCTTCAATTTTATTTTTCTATCCTAATAATGAAATTTAGAAAGTGCAAATGCACTTGAAATTCTTGAATTTTATGTATTTCTTATCATAAGTTATTACATTCTGATAAAAACTCATAAAATGAACATTTAAACTATTGCATCAGTGATAGGATTAATTGAAACCTAAGAAGAACAAAGAAGAACTTGAAAAATTGTCTTTTAAAACTGAAGCAGTCACAATGGTCTTAGGGATGGCTCTATTTGAAAGAGAAACACTATTATTTCTCATTCTCACACAGGAGTTGTGCGGTCTCCCTCCGTTCTTTAGACACACACACTGGCTCCTCAAAATAAACTATCCATTTTCAGGGCTCATAAAATAATATTGTCAAAAATGCTATCACTGGAGGATCCCTTTTGGAAGTACTAATTTATAATCCCTGCATTATGTCGCAGAACACTAAATCTGATGCTCACCCTGTTTTGTGTGTAGGTTTAGCAGAATGGCATGTGCCTGTTGCTGGCATGTTTGTGTGGATTAAAATTAAAGGCATTTCAAATTCACGCCAACTGATTGAAGAGGAGGCCCTTAAGAAAGAGGTAAACCTGGGAGGCAGATGGGAGGGGACCCCTCAAGCAAAGTTACACTCTTATTTACAGTAATGTTTTAATTGCCTAACAATGAAAAGAGGTGTTTTGTATTGTATTGTCCACCGTCTAACTCAGGCTGCTGTAATATTAGGTTTGCTAATATTAATTTAATATTAAAGATTAATAATGAGATTTATCATCTCATTATTAAAGTGGTGTAAGTGTGAAGATTACAAAATTATTAAACTAATGGAAACACAGCCACTCATCACAGTCAGTGACCTGCATAGTGTCTAAGAGGCTGCTGTGGGGCCACACTCCACGGGCCTCAGTTCAGCTCACCACTCCCTCACTCGTGTCTCTGGGCCTCTCCCTACCTTTGCTTCATCTGTGAAGTAGAGAGAGTAAGGATCTCTCCCCGACAGGGCTGCTGAGATGATCAGGTGAACTATATGTAAGAAGCACTTAGACTAATACCGGGCACGTAATGAATGCCCCAAATGCCTAACCTATTACTGTTAGCTCAGTTAGTATTTGTGAGGACAGATTTTGCCCTAATGCTTCAAGTAAACTATGTTCATGGTTTGGAAAATGTGTAAGAGCGCATTGAAAATTTTTGAACAGCCCATCATTTCACCACTGCAGTTTTGTGTCAACTTATGGTACATTATTAGGAGCTTTTGTGTGTTCCAGATTGGGGATAGTGCAGTTTTTTATATAGTTAATATTACACAGAAAAGATTATATCCTGATTTTGCCACTTCAAATTAGCTGTCTGTCTGTCTGTTTCTCCTTCTGTACTTAAGTCAGGAATCTACTTAAATTACATTTATGGGCATTGATTGAGCTCATAATTCTAACTGAAATTTTCTGTGTAAGTTTTCTCATTAAATAAAAAGTTGTCCTATTCCATTCATCAATTCTATTGTCACATTTTTCAATCACCTCTGTAAACACTGAGATTATTTCTAGCATCACTGTTATCCTGAAGCAACAAGTAGAATTAATTATTGGGTTGACAATGGAAGGTGCCAACTGATGCATAAGAGAAAAGCTACTCTAAGGCTTAAATCTAGAGACAGGCTGCAGGCAAAGTTGTTATCTTCTCTGGCCACCCTACTTGACCATGGTACACATGCTTTGTCATTGTTCTAATCCTAGGAGCTGCACATAGTAGACACTTAATATATACTGACTTGCTTCAAATAAATATTTGAGTATAACAAATGAACTTGATATTTTCTTTGCTTTTCTATCAATACCACTTTCATCAAAACTCATCCTAAGTAGCTACTTGTATATGATTCTGAGCTAACTGCTAGGGCTATAAATGGTAATCTACTATACTTTTTTCATCTGCTTTGTTCATTGCATCACCTTATTAGATGTTCCTCTACCTTTCATAAAGACTCTCCAACTTTGTCACTACTGCCTCAACCCAGATTTTTGTTGCCTTATAACAGGTTATTACCAATCTCTCTGATTAAAGGTCATTCTTTCTACCTCATCCCCAAATTTTTCTTTTATAGAGAGAGAAGACTTTGGCTCATGTAGTCACACATAACTAAGAGGAGGGTAGGAGTGCTGTACTTAGATAGCTCAGTGTCTGTACGTGCTTGGTTCAAATGCATGAGGTCCTGCATCATTGAGTGATGGGGGGAGGGAGGTAGGGAGAGAGAAAGAGAGAGAGGAAAGAGAGAAGAAGGACAAAGAAAGAATCAGGGATTCGGCCACAGTGCATATCACGACGAGCAATAGTCCTCCCACTCCAACTTTTTTTTTTTTTTTTTTTTTTTTTTTTGCGGTACTGGGGATTGAACTCAGGACCCTGTGCTTGCTAGGCATGTGCTTATTCTACTGAGCCATCTCCCTGGCTCCTTTCCACCTTAACACACTTAATTAACATGCATTTTTAGTCTTTCACTTTATGTATTGCTTTTCACATCCTCTCATTCTTTTAATTCACCATTTTCTTCTCATTCCACACATTTTAATCTAAAATAATGCTTCCCACCACTTCATAGGCCTATCCCTACTTATTTTAAAGATTCGAGCTTTAATGAGCTATCAAATTCGTTAGTTTTGCATGTTCTTGCATTTATTTATTTATTTATTTATTTATCCAGTTAAATTATTTGTATTCCTATTTCTGTTCCTTTCCTCAGGTATCTTTTGTACATCTTAGTGTTTCTTTTCAGTTCTGTTCATTCTTTATAGAAGGAAAGGCTTTCACCAGTTTCTATCCAGCTAGTCTTCTTGAGTGGTGCACAATTTTATATCAACTGTTCGTGTATGTGTGGGAATTCATTAACTGCTTTTATGTTTAGAACCTCCTTCTCACACCAAGATTAGGTTTGCCTGTGTTTTAGTTATTCTTCAGTGGCAACATCACTTATTTTTCACCACCTCTCAGGTTTTACTGGTTCCTGGGAGTGCTTTCTATATCGATAGCTCAACTCCGAGCCCTTACTTCAGAGCATGCTTCTCCATGGCTTCTGCAGAAAAGATGGACACGGTGAGTAAAGCATTCTCTCAGAGTAGCGCCAGCCCTCCAGGCCAGATTTTGGTACATGTGCTAACCTCTGAGGCTAAAACATTACTTAATACTTCTTAGGTTTCAAAGCGCCAGATATTTATACACCATTGTGAACTCCCATGAAACATCCCCTTTTATTTTACTACTTGACTTCTGCAGATAAATGAGATGAAACCAGTTAAAGTTTGATTTGGGGAGCAATAATAACTTTTCAGGACCTACCGGACATTGTGGAAGATTGCCAACCTCTTTTCTTCCCTCACTGAATTAATGTGAAGGAAGAGTACAGATTCCCAATAGACTGCAGTCTCTATGATGAGAACAAGCACCAGCTAGGCTAAGGTGCTGGCCAGCTTTTCACTCCTGGTGCCAAATGGCTGACACACACAAAGTGGAAAGCTTTGTTTTTGCTCAGTTTTAGAGGATTTAGCAAGAAGTCAACTGACTCCAGGCAGAAATATCATAGTGGGGAAGGCGCTCACTGGAGCAGACAGAGCCCCCAGTCCTGCCTCATGGCCCCACCAGACTCACTCAGAAGTGTTCTATATCCATCCTTAGGGGGCTCCCAAGCCAGTCAAGTTGGCAGTTCATTTTAACCACTGCATTCAAAAACAATAATGGTCTTATTCACAGGTGAGCTTTAACCAAAATAATGAGCAGCAAAGTATTATGGTTTGTATCTAGATGTCCCACCAAAGTCTCATGCAATCACGGGAAGAGGTCTTTTTCCTGAGGTGACTGAATCTAGAGTGTTTGACTGATTTATAGCACAATGTTGGGACTAACGGTGCTGGGGTAGAGTGGGTGAGTGCTGGATCAGTCCATTGACTGGACTGGCACTGCCCTAATCCTGGGAGACTGGATGCAATTTAAGGGTCAGAAAGAGGCCTTCCGTGCTCTTCGCTTGCTTGCTTTTTCTCCCTTCCACTGCCATGAACTGTTGCCCTTCTGCTGTGTTCCATGCTGCCTTGGAGTCAGCCTAGTATGGACTCAAATCTCTACCCACTCTGAGCTCAGTGAAAATTTCTCCCCTTTACTTTGGGTGTATTTTGTCTTAGCAATGAGAAAACTAAGACATGAAGGCCTAAGAACCTATGCTCTATGTATCTGGAAATCCAAAAGGCGGAATTATAGATTAAACAGTCCTATTTACCTTTAATAACACTTAGTCTTATTTTGGGAGATGTGCCACTTTGATGTGTTCTTCCTTTACTTACTTGCTTGTAGCCTTAAATATTCATTTTGCAAGTTCTCTTTGCTCTTTTGTATGAACAGAGCTAGACAGTCAGCTCTCTCTCAACCTCAGGTGAACACTGAATTTTTGCAGTTTTGATCAACTTTCCAAAATAGTACACTAATTTCATTAGTAATTCTTATCTCTTTTCTATTTTAGGCCTTCCAGAGATTAGCCCAAGTTATAAAAGAATCTTTGTGAAGAAACACAACTAAGCACAGTGCTTATGGATTTTCAGATTAGTTATTTCTGCATTTTCTCTGTAGGAAGCAATGACTGACGCTGGCCTTACAAAATGATATCCAATGTCATATATGTGCATCTGTAATGGCTTCACTAGACAACTGTTGAAATGCCTTAAAATCTATCAGACTGCAAAAATGTACTTGTAAGCCTCTTCTCTTTTTAATCTGTAAAAAAATTATTTTCATCTTGGATTTTACTGTAATGTACTCTGTAGTTTCCTTAGAAGGTCTTCTAAATTTTCAGTGAAACTCATACTTTACACTACATTATTTTGAGAAAATAATTAAACTCAAAATGGTATATAATGTGTGCTTTTTCTGTTTCTAGGAAAACTTAATTAGAGCTTATTATAAAATTAATGGTCATAATTTGGCCAGGATAAATGAGTGTTTAGTAAAAATACTGGAAATATTATATTATGTTAAGGAATAGAAACATGTTTCAAAGAAAATTTCTGAAACTAAACATACCTAAAGTTATCAGATATTTATTCTAAGTTAGGAGGAGAGACCATGGGCTTAGGAAAGGTTACTACATTGTATTTTCATAACAGTACATAATTTACAAAAGCACATTGTTACTGGCTATGTAATAGTAATCTACTACAGCCTTTGAGGTGTTAGGATGTACTTTGCTGACTGTTTTCTTCATATTTTGGAAGCTTTATTTTTCCATCCAATTATTAAAGTAATGCATGCTTATCTGAAGTTGCAAACAGCCCAGAAATCATAAGGCATAGAGTAAAAACCACCTCCTAACTCGCTTGCACTCATAACTGCTGTCAGCATCAATCATTCTTTCTTTAGGATATTTTATATGCATATAAGTTCTATTTAACAACACTGAGCTCACTGGGACAGTGTACTGTGCATACCCTTTACTTGTTTTGTGTCACTATGTAATGGATTATCAGTGTTCCATTGTAAGCTTACAAATGGAATTCCTTTAAGCTCACAAATTCCTTTGAAAATTTAGGGCAATTATGTGATTGTTACTTACTCCATCCCTTGTGTATGTGAATATCTCCATTATACAAATCAATTATTTCCTGCTCTGGAGGCATTATCCCCACCCCCACAAGCCTATTAATTACTCTGCTTTCTTACTACAGCATAATTCCTTACTTGCTAGTAAGGCTGGCCAAATATATTGCTCAGCAGATTAAAGCACCTGCAAGCAGGCACAAGGGCCCAGAGTTGGATAACCGGGCCTGTCCTGCCGGCCCTGCCCCAGGGGAGCACTGAGACAGCAACTGAGATTGGGCATGGTGGTGTGCACCTGTAATCCCAGCTCTTGAGAGGCCGTAAATAGACAGATCACTTATAAGTCCAATCTAATAGTGAGACCCTGAACAGCCTGTAGATCCTTCCCTGAAATTCAAAAAAAAAAAAAAAAAAGAAGTGAAGTTTATGGCACTATGGATTTTTAAGATAGCAAGAAAATAGGAAAAAGCAGGCAGACAAAAGCTTTTATAGTGGCAGAGAAGTCTTCATCCAGGATCTTGAGAAAATTACTCACATGTAACATTTCTTCCATCAGCTATTGGGGTATAAACTCCCCTAATTATCTTTACTGTATGATCTCCAACATGTGCACTGACCCAACATATCAGAAGCGAATTGTTGCAATAAATACTCCAAAGAAGGTCAGTGTGTGTTTTCCATGGGCAGTGGATCTGATTGTTATTTAAGTTAATGATTACACCTTTCGAGAAGGTGATCCAATTGATTTGATTAACTGTACCAATTCCACTGCTTGGCACATTTCTGTTCAACCTTTCCAAAAGACTGGGCAATAGGAGCGATAGTAATGCCATTCTGTGGGTAATCTCTCACTGCAGTGCTTGACAGTCTGTCCACTTTATGAGTTGGTTTGTTGCAGGAGATTTCTCCAGGAGTGTCCCACAGAAGAAACACATTTCTTGATTAACTTCTTAGCTGCCATTACAACTTCTCAGCTGCCATTCCCTGAATTGAGAAAGCTTCCGTACAACCAGAAAACAGGGCTGGTCAAATAGTTCAGCAGATTAAAGCCCCTGCAAGCAGGTGCAAGGGCCAGGGATTCGATCCCCAGGCCTGCCCAGCCAGCCCCGCCCCTGGGGCACACTGAGATGGCAATTCAGACTGGGCATGGTGGCACATGCCAGCTCTTGGGAGGCTGTTAACAGGCTGATCACTTACAAGTCCAGTCTAGTAGTGAGACCCTGAACACCCTGTAGACCTTTCCTTAGAATGTGGAAAGAAAAAAGAAAATCCTCAGACTGTTAAGAGAACAAACTGATACCCCACTGAGAGTAACAACTGAGTGAAGTCCATTTACAAATGAAACTGAAAAAATTAATTTCTTAAAAGCAGCTGAAAACATTAGGTGAAATATGCCACCTAACATTTGATTACCTCCCTAGATCAGTGGTGGTGAACCTCATAGCACGTGTGTGGCCGTGGACACACAGAGCCAAGCCGCCCAGCAGTCGAGCATGGCTAAGTTAAAAAAAAAACTAAAACCTCTATGTTCATATTTAATTGTAGTTGACATTTTCCAATAAATAAGTGGGTTTTGGGTTGCAGTTTGGGTGCTCGGTAGAGCTGTCACCCCAGCAATTTAGATCACCTTGTCTCTTTAGTGACAGGTTGCAGGGTACAGAGCATTTAACAATGGAAGCCTTGGGTACTCAAAGAAGACCAGGTAGTTATCGAAGCTCTCTAGGAGTCTGCACTCAGCCCTGAATTTATTCCTGCCAGATGCCAATTTTGTTTTTCCAAGTCAGATGCACGCATGGGTTATTAAATAGGTCACCAAAGAGAGCTCCCTCAGACTGCCTCTTCTAACAATTTTAGCCCTGGGCGAAGCAGCAATAGTGTCAACATTTGCCAGGGACTTTCCTTTATAGTCAGGATCAGTTTTACAGTTAGGGGCTTCAGTCTTAACAGTGTCCATTTGTGATAGCCAGTTGGATAGCAGAAAGGAATTAATCTTTATGGAGTCTTCATGGGGGACACAGCTAGCAACGAGTTGTATTAGCTTCCATAACAAAAGTACTGACTGCTTCAAAAGTGTGCATACTATCTGTATACATTTCTACTGATTAGGTAAATGACAGGCTCAGGGGATGGCCGCTCTGAAGGCTGAGCAGACTAAACCAAGGGAAGGGCCCTCCCTTTTCTGTCTGATGAACCTTGGTTATAGTATTTTACTTCTACCCATATTTTACTTCTGAGTTTTTTGGCATAATCCCCACCAACAATTAGTGAAGACAAGTCCATTACTATGCAATGGAGTAATGGGTTAGAAGTAGAACTTCTAACCCTAAGCTCCCTCCACTGTGATTACCTTCTGTTAGAAGGAGTAGAGTAGCAAGCTTAGTAGCAAATTACATTTTAGTCAACATTGGAGAGAGAAAAAGAATTTCGTAATGCATTTTAGGCTACTTGCTGAGAAACGTTAAATATACAGGAATTTAACAAATTTTTCCACAACATGGAGGGCTTCCCAAAAAATGTACTTTCTTCCTAAAACCAGCTCAGATGAAAGCTGTAACCACCTGGCTGCTGCTGTTACTGCTTTTAAACAGTTAGGACATGCCTCAGCTTCTGGGCCTAACTGCAAGCTATGATATGCTACCAGCCTATGTTTTCCCAAGGATCTTTGATAAAAACCCAGAATGCCTTGTTGTTACACTCGTGAAGAAAGAAGGCAAAAGATCTAGCATAATTTGAAATCTCCAATGCTGTGCCAAGGCCAGTTTCTTTTAGCTAACGCTTGCCGATGACTGGCTTCCCAAGGTCATGGCTCCAGAATGGCCCTTCTAGCAGGCTCGGGTCTCAGTGAGAACGTTAGGGAAAAAAACTGTGGGACCCAGAATTCGCAGCGTCCTACAAATTCAAGAAAACCTCTTAATTGTCTTTTGGTTTTAGGCCAGGGCAAGCTGAATAGTTTTTCTTCTCTCAAGTGGCAGGGAAATCTGCTCCACATTCAAGGCATGTCCTAAATAGTGAAACTCTTCCCTTGAAAACGCAAGATTTCCCGTGGACATCCTGTAAGTTTTATGTGCGCCTTGCTGGAAAAGGCAGGTTGAGTCCATTTCAGAGCAGTATTTATTGGGCGAGCATAATATTAGATCATCTATATGCTGAATGAGAGTAGAATTATAAAGAAACTGGAGAGCTGATCAGCCCTGACGCAGCGGCTTGTGGCGAACAAGGCGTTCCAGTGAGCCCTGGCAGTCGTGCAGTCCAGGTGGACTGTTGAAGTTTCCAGGACAAACAAACAAGCACGGACTCTCTTTCTCAACAGAAATTAAAGAAAGCGGAGCAAAGGTCTGTTACTGGGCGCCCTTTCAGCTTTCTGGCCTCTGTGTGTGTGTCTGTTTTATATTTGTTTTTATATTATTTCAGGCCAATATAGCTAGTCCAAATAGGTCTTCAGAGAAACAGCATGAATATTAAATGCAAACAATATATATTTATGATTTATGTTTCCACGATTAGACCTATATCACGATACAGATGTTGATGTTTGAGAGAAATTAGTTTGTAAAATAGACACAGGAAATATTGTGACATAAACTTCACAAGATACCTCAGTAGATGCAGAGTAATTTTTCATTCTTAGGATTCTCTCTTAATGGCTTCTGTCGCCCCTGGTGGGTGTTTGCAGCTCCCACTTGCCTCTTTCTTTTTGTGTTTGTATTCAATTGCTGAGCATGAGAAATAGCTTTGTAAGTTTCAGTTCTTGGGTTTTTAAATTTTTTTCTTAAGGGCTGGCCAAATAGCTCAGGGGATTAAAGCACCTGCAAGCAGGCACAGAGGTTCAATTCGAGGGCCTGAAGTACCGGCCCCATTCCCGCCCCAGGGCACACTGAGACAGCAATTAAGACTGGATATGGTGGTGTCCACCTGTAATCCCAGTTCTTGGGAGGCTGTAAACAAGCAGATCACTTGGAGTCTGATCTACAGTGAGACCCCGAACACCCTGTAGACTGTTCCCTAAAATACAAAAAAATAAATAAATAAATAAATTATTTGTGAAATGTTTTTTCAGGAATGGGTGTATTAAAGAGAAGCAAGTAAGGTTGGGGTTATAGCCCAGCAGCACAGTGCCTGCCTGGCAAGCACAAGGTCCTGATTTTGGGTTTCAAAAAATAAATATACTTTTAAAAAGAGGTACAAATAATTGTTCTAGCAGGGTGGTGGTGAATGCCTCTAATCCAGCACTCTGGGAGCCTTGGGCAGGAGGACTGCAAGCACAAGCCCAACCTAGGCAATTTAGCAATTTTAGTGAGATCCTGCCTCAAAAAATTAAAAAGGCTTGGGATATAGCTCAGTTCTGAGACCCTGGATTCAGTCCCTATGACTACCAAAAAGTGAACGAATGAATAAATGAATCAATCAATCAATCAATGGTGAGTAAATGAACAAATAAATAAGAAAAAACAAATAATTATACTGAGAAGATACTCATAATTCTTTTAGATATACATATGGCAAATGTTTTATAGAAGTATGCACTAAGAATTGCTTTTTCCTTGATGACTTCTAGTTTTAAAAATCCAGACATGAGCTAGCTCTTTCCAAGAGGCTTTGGCTCCCCTCTCAGCTTTCTCTGACGTTTTGAGCTTTTGCACCGTAAATGCATGCGTACACACTGACATCCACACAGACACGCACCCGAAATTAAACGTTTTTATTCCATTTGATCTTATCCTTAGAGTGAGGTAGAGGAACATGAGGGGAGAAAGAGAAACAAGAAGAGAATGCTGTGAAAGGAGAGGAGCACGCGAGGTGGCCTGCTTTTACTGAGCTCCAGGATGCAGCCTGCTGGTCCCAAATACCTTGAACAGGATGACCAGGTTGCTATTCGAATGTTAATCGCTTTTGTTATCTAGTAGAAAAGAGAATTCAAAAATAGCCCTCTCCTATATGTGAGCACTTTCAGGTTATCTTCACCTGAACAAACTGCATACGTCCTTTTAGCTTAGAACGTAAGACTCATCTAACAGGTTTACTGGAGCAGCATTACACAGGAAAAAGTATGTTTTCCTGAAGTCAGATCCAGCATCACTTGGGTGGGCTTAAATAATATGTGAGCACTTTCATATCATCAGTAGATGTCATCCTGTTTTCTCTGGATGAGCCATTTTCCTTGATTGGTCACATGGCACAATTGTACTGCACAGGGATTATCTAATCATCTCATTACATTCGAAAAGACTTCAGTTCAATTTGTACATGCCAATTTGAGTCTATAGAAGAAGGTATGAGGGTCTGAAACTACAGGAAACTTCAGTAGTCATAATTTAATCAAGTGCTTGCAAATCTTTAACAAATTTCCAAACTTGTCTGTTTGGTCCTTCATTTGATGGGGCTGGAATATCATAAGGACAGGTACACAGAATTACGAGTTCTTGTTTAATTAAGCTCCCTAAAATTGAAGAGAGTCCTTCAATTGTTTCAGTTACAATTGGGGCCATTTAGGCAATGTTTCAGAATGATTTATTTGGATTTTTTTTAAGCTCCGCACTTTTGACTTTTCACATATCGATAGAAGAGGCCCATAAACAATCAGGTTGTTTTAGACAGTTTTGCATTTACCAGCCCCTGCATAAAGCACAGAAGCCCTGGCTTCAGAAGAGTTAGGAAATCCTAAGATTAGATCTTCACCTCCTTATTAACCCAAAAGCCCCACCAGAGGAAAGATGTTCACACTCTGCGGGATTTCTTAGCTATCAAGATGGGGTTTTAAGTTGAAGTGGTCCTGGTACCCATTAGAATAGTGCAGGATTACCCATTCATCTTACCCCTTGTTTCTTCATGTTTATTTAAAGATAGTATAGGGAGTAATTCACCAGCAAATCTCTAGAGCGACGTCAGTGCTGGCTGTTAGCAGGGACACAGTCCAGTCTCACAGGAGGAGGCTTGCTCACAGACCAGCACACAAGTGGTCAGTCTCTCTGCCAGTGACCCAGAGCCCTGAAGACAGGTGCCTTCAGGGACAGAATATCTTATTCTAGAGCTTCTTTGTTATGGTTTAAAATAAGGATGAGACATTCCTGTAGTGTTGGCACCCATAGTTTTTGTATTTGAACAGAAGTGTGATTCTTGGCCTCTTGCTCTAGATTTTCTCAAAAATGCTCAACAAAAGCCACCAACTTAATAGTCCTCATCTCATCCCACTGCCCCTTCTGCTTTTTGATCAGCCCACTAAGTTCAGAGTGAGTCCAATCAGGAATACAGGAATTAATGCTATGTGACTCCGCCCCAGTGTATGTGAGCCCAAGATTGTTCTACACACACTTCTGGGTTGTTTATTTGTTTATGAAAAGGTACCTTGTTTTTTTAAATTATTTTATTGAGAAACAAATAGCAATGAGACATTTCAAAACCCATTAGTAGGACAGTTTCAATAATTAATACATTATGTATTACTGTCTTCTTAATGGTTATTCATAGTACAAGATAGAGACATGATATCCTATTAACAAACACTATTGGGACAAATCATTCTATTCATTGAAGAGAAAGTAGCTGTATATCTATTCTATTTTGAATATACAGATACAAAATGGTCCTTCATTTGTATCCTCCTTTTTTGTTTAGTTTTGTCAGAGATGGGCATTCCATTGCCATTTAAATATTGTATGTGTGTGAATTCAACAAAATATTCCAATATAGTCCAGTAGGTGCCTTGTGTTTGGGCTTTGCAGCACAAATTTTCTCAAACTGTTCAGACTTTGGCAACTCTTAGAGGTGGATGAAATGAATAAAGGGATGTGTAGGAGTCTTTGGGGGGCCAGGGCAAAATGTTACCATTCTAAGGCACTGAAATGTTGGTAGACCTACTACTGGCTCCTAAGGATTGTTACATCTGTTATAACATTCATGTTGTGAAATGATAAGAATATGCATCTCTTCGTATCTGAAGACTAGTTTTAAAAAATGTGTCTGTGGGCCTGGTGGTGCATGCCTGTAATCCCAGCACAGGGGAGGCTGAAAACAGGAGGATCACTATGAGTTGGAGCTATAGTAGTAGTGGGACCCTGTACCAAATACACAGAAAGAAAAAATAAAGAAATGCCTCTGGTTACCAAGTTGACAAGAGATGGATTATGATGGTTGGTAAGTTTAAAAGTTTAAGAGCATCAGCAGGAGGCCGGGGGCCTCACTTTGTAAACATCCTCAGCCTGTGCAAGAGGAGGGCAAGGGTGGTGTAACCTGCATCAGGGGGTGGGAGTCTGTTTACAATATAAGGGAGAAAATGAGGTTTGGCTCCCACCTCAGCTGTCACTGATTTTGCTGTCTTCTGCCGTCCTGAAATGTTGCGCCTGTGCCGGGCCATCCTGCCTTGAAGCCAGCTGACTGCAGACTGAAATCTCCACAAACTACGAGCTAAATAAACCTTCCTTCTTTTGATTCTGGGCATCAGGTATTTTGCCTCAGCGTCTAGAGAAAAGCAACCATGACACAAGGATACACAGTGAGTTCAAGGCCAACCTGAACTCATAACAAGACCCTGGACAAAAACAAAGAAAAAAAATCTAAATTCCATGTATTGAGAGAAATCTCTATGCAAAAGGTGCCTACCAGAGGCCTCAGGCTGGATCTAATCAAGTTAGTTATTAGATCTTAACTAATCCTGGATCCAGTCCAGTCTAAAAATTGCAACAACAATGTAAACTATTCGAGCTCCAGCATGCACTAACTCACCCCCAACTCCTACCTGCTACAAAGACGGGCGCACACGGTGGGCCCCAGCATGGAGTTCCCTCATCCCTCAGGGCTCCCAAAGATTATGGCTGGTGCCTCTGAGGCCCATCAATTAAAAAGGAAAACCTCACACAAGTTAAATTTAATAGAGTTTAATCTAGCAAAGAAGACAAAAAAATATTCATGAAACGAACAGCACCCAAAAGCAAAAGCAGCTGGGAGAGCTCGGCTCTCCGATGCTGGCAAGGAATATCTACAGCCAGAAAAGCGGAAGCACCACCAAGAAATAGCCCTGATTGGTTACAGCTGGGTCTTTTCGCATATTTGAAAGTTTGCCACCTGTGAATGACTAAAAGTTGGGCTACTCTGATGGGCCAAGGCTTGAGTACTTGTTACGAGATTATACTCTCAGCTGAGAGAGATTAATACTGAGAGATTATACTCTCAGTTTGTTGCTATTTGAGAGACATGTTCTTGCTATCTTGTCCAGGCTGGCCTCACCATAACTGCCTTGCCTGAGCGTCCTCAGAGGCTGTTTACATTCTGATCTAGGTTACAGTGTGCTACAGAGGAAGCTTAGGTCCCTTTGAATTGACTCTTTAACACAACACATTAGGTATTAGGAATGGGCTTACTGGACACCAATTCTCATTTCTTTCTTATGTCTTTGAACACTGGAAAAGCAAATGACTGCCCTTTCAGATGCCCCTGCAGTGGTAAGTCCAGATATGGTTGGGTTCTCTCAGGTAGATGCCTAGATTCAGAACTGAGTTAGGAGAAGTGCAGGCCAAGATGCAAGACCACCCTTTTGCTGGCAGGGATCAAGCAGTAGGACTGTACAACAGGCAGTTTCTGGATCTGCACTTTTCAGATTCTGGCTAAAGTAGTGCAATACTGGGGTAAAGTGAACCTCAGAAATGCTACCTAGTTTTTGGGTCATTTCCACAATTTTAGTAATCACAAATGCATGATAATAAATAATGATAAATGCAGTTTTCTTAAAGCAGCCGGGTGGATGACATTGCCTCCAACTGAAAGCCACGCAGTGCAGTTAGGTATGCCAGCGTCTTCCAGACCATCTTTGGGCTTGATAATTCATTGAGATGGCTCTGTAGACCAACAAGGTGCACTCACAGCGGCAGGCTGTATTTCAGTGTCCTGGCAATGGGGGGAGCAGCACATCCAATGTATCATCAGCCGGGGAAGCTCCCCGAGCCTGGTGATCCAGAGATTTTCTTGGAGGCCCGTCCCACCTTCACTGAGGTGGTGCCTGCAGAGCCAGGAGCCAGCCACGTCAGCTCATGATGACAGCCCCGTCTTGGGGATGCGTTTGCGGAACCCAGCTCTACTCAGTCAACACCTTCCCAACCTCTAGGGGTCCCACTGACAGACATTAATTGTAAAAAAGTCCAAAATACGAAAAAAAAAAACAAAAAAAAAAAAACTAAAAGTAATCGTTATACTTTAAGATAGCAAAAAAAGCTGCAGGAAAGGGTGGAGGTTTTATGACTGAAGGTAGATAGCACATTAGGAAAATGACTGTTCATCCATTCATCAAAATTTTAGGCAACCTCTGAAACACCACTGGGAAGCAGTACGACTTCATGAAGTGTGCTACGCTGTGAGTGTGTCCCCCAAAGCCCAATTGTTGGAAACGTAACCCCCAGGGCAACAGTGAGAGGTGGGACCTCTCAGAGGTGAATAGGTAATGGGACTCTGCCCCTTGAGAGGACTGATGGTACCATGGGAAGTGGCTACCCTGAGAGGGTTTCTTAGGGATCCGCCCCAGCATGGCTCCTCGCTCTTGCTCTTCCGTGAGTCTCTCTTCCCTCCCACCTTGCGTCAGTGGAGGACACAGCACAGAGAGGCTCTTACCAAGTGCCAGGGCCACGTCCTTCTACTTCTCAGCCTCTGGATGCTGAGCCAAATAAGCACCTCTTACTTACATATTACCTAGTATGGGGGATTTTGCTGTAGCAGCCAATGATAGACTAAGACAAAATAATGTGATAAAATGATAATATGGGCACAATCAAGGCAAAAGAAAGTATAGGTGTAGTCTCATTGCAATGATCTAAAAACAGAGATGACAAAAATGGAATGTTTGGATTTTTTTATTTTCAGAATATCCTGTAGCATGATCCTTTGCTTTCATAATATGAAAATACATTTATTTTTAATTCCTTAAGAATTAGTGATGGAGTACTATTTCACAGAGATTCTTGAATGCAGCAATAAAATAATAATAACACAGATATCTAGCTGCTCTCACCATGTAATAACAAGTTATGCCCATACTAACATACTCAGTGTGGATCTTGGCCAAAGTTACACAAGCTTAACTTCCTGCTGTTAGAATATGAGACTTCTGTGGACAAGCCATGGTTCCTTGATTTACTGCCCACGAAGGTCAGAAGTGCTGGAGCAGGTGGTCCTGGTGGTATTCAACATGGAAACCCTTGTCACTTAGTACAGTTTTCATTACTTTTAATATTCAATTTAGAGTTTTCTATCCTCTAGAACTTTCCTTCCCTCAGGTAAAGAAATCGTCAGTGCTTTCCATATAGCATTATATGCCTTCAAATTTCAGATACTAATAAATTAAACTCTACAGTGGGTGAAAAGCATTAACTTGGTCAGAACTAGGTTTAACTAAAAACATTTTAGAGAGTCAAAAGTCCCAACGAAAGTTAAATATTGATTAAACATTTCATTTTAACTACTGATTAAGTTTCCCTAAAGTTAAGATCCATAACTTCTGTTCCTGAAGAATGTCATATTTAAAAGCATGCATTGATTTACATACCTTCATGGTTACCTTCAACCCAACCTTAAAATTTTGGGTTTTTGTTCTGTTCTATTTGTTTGTTTGTTTGTTTTTGGATATACTTGGTTGTTGCAAAGTCTCACTACACAGCTCGAACTCACGGTGATCCTCTGGTTTCGGCCTCCCCAGCACTGAGATTACAGGTGTGCACCACTCTGCCCAGACTCTGACCGGCTCAGTGTACCCAGCGGTAAGACTGGCAGGGCATGTGGTACCAGGGATCAAGCCGCAGTCCCTGAGCTTGCCTAAGCCTGCCTAAGCAGGTGCTTTAGTCCACTGAGCTATCTCACCAGCCCCTAATTTTTCTTTTTATTTTTTTTATTCATTTTACAAATATTCATTGAATTCTTACTCCTCTGGGCACTCAGCTGCAGCAGGGAACAAACAGGAGCAGGTCTTGACCATCTGGAGTTCAGAATTTGCAGCAAGGCCATGAGGGAAGACAAAAATGAAAGAAATCAATGATAGGAATCTTCACTTATGAATGCTACAAATACAATAACACAAAGCAAGGGACAGAAAATGATAGGATAAGGCATTAGCCTTCATAGAGGACTCAGAGCATCCCCGATCCCCAAGACCAAGTGGCACTAGCAGAGCAGAGGTAGGGCGAGGGTGTGGACCACAAAACACCTGCCCAAAGCACTCCCAGCAGTGTGACCTTGAAGCTCCAAAACCAGCAGAGGACAACCCGTCCCCCCTTGCCCTATTGAGGATATAGAAGGCACCAGAGTTGCTCAAGGGCAAACAAAGACAATGAGTCCGCTGGGTCACTGAAGCAAATGTCACAACCTGAACAACTCTAACCACAGAAGTGCGTCATCTCACAGGCCTGGATTTAGAAGTGCATGGTCAGGGCATCAGTGGGGCTGTGCTCCCTCTGAAGGAGCAGGAGAAGGTCTTTTTTAGGCATCTCTCCTGGCCTCTGGTAGTCCTGTGGCTGTGGTGGCAAGCTCCAGTCTTCAGCTGGCCCCTCCCAAGGGCACATCTGCAACCCCATTTTCTTTCTCTAGGACCCCAGTCATTGCACTGGGGCACCACCTTATGCCAGTCTGACCTCCTCTTGTTAGTCAGATCTGCAGTGTCCTTCCTTCCAACCTCAGTCCCATCTGATAGGATAAGCTATAGGTCAAGGAAGGTCAAGGAAGAGCTAATGAACTAGAAAGCCCCAGGAGCTCTGGAAGCCAGAAAAGAAAGGTAGCAGATAAGAGAAAGTGACCCACTGTTCCAAGAACTTCTGATCATTAATATTAGCTGGGGATTGAAAATGGATCACTGGATTATGCAATGACAAAGTTCTGGATGAACTGTGCAGAAACAGTTCTCTGTGAGAGGTGGGGTGTGAAAAGCTGCCTGCAGTAATTTTAATAGCAATTTGAAAGTAAAGAATTGCACACAGTTAAACTTTTAGTAAAAAGCCTGAGGATGTATGTGAGAATGTCTTGTTCCCTGTATCATTCTACCAACTGTCTGACATAAACAAGCAGTTCTTTTTTTCCTATATTTTTAGGGAAGGGTGTACAGGGAGGGTGTTCAGGGTCTCACTACTAGATTGGACTCACCTGTTCATAGCCTCCCAAGAGCTGGGATTACAGGCATGCGTTACCATGCCCCATCCCAATTGCTATCTCAGTGCACCCTAGGGACAAGGCCAGCACAGCAGGCCTGGGAATTGAACCCCAGCCCCTGTGCCTGCCTGCAGGCACTTTAATGCACTGAGCTATTTGGCTGGCCCAAGCAGTTCTTCTATAGGTAAGAAATACTTACCAGAAGTGGCTCTCCCTAATGCTTCTGCTTCTACCTGCCCAGCTCCGAAGGGCTCCAGCCCAAGAGAAGGGAGCACAGGCGAAGTCCTGGGTGTCAGTCTTGGTTCCCAGACATAGCTCTGCCTTCTCCTTATTCCCACAATACACAAAATCCCACACATTCTGTCTGTGGCACCCAAACTTCTCTTACCCAACATATTGAAATTGCATAGCACCTGACAGCTTGAAGATCATCTTCAATAACTAAAACAGGTGTTTATTGAACATTTGCCATTAGCAAGGACTTGCTAAACATTGTGTTCAAAGGGACTGATATACTTTCTAAAAGTTTAGTGTACACTGGGAACACCATTTATTCAGGGCATTTATTAAAGACACGTTTATTAAAGACCCGTAGAGCAGGTATTCTTTTTCTTTTTAATGGAAGGGTCTACAGGGTGTTCAAGGATCAAGTCCCTGGCCCCTGCACCTGCTTGTAGTCATTTTAATCCACTGAGCTATTTGGCTGGCCCTTTAGAGCAGGTATTCTCATTCAACTCTCCTAAGAAAGAAAAGCAAATACAAGAAATGCCAGGCCTTTGAAACTTGGAAGACCAATAATGTAAACCAAACAAACTTTGAGAAATCCAAGTGTGACATTATATAATCCCTAGAAATATTACTTTTTTTTTTTTTTGAGACAGGGTCCAGGCTGGCCTAGAACTCATGGCAATCATCCTGCCTCAGCTTCCCAAGTGCTGGGATTACAGGTATGCATCACTACGACCAACACTAAAAGTTATCTCTTTATTGGGTTCAAAATAGTGAAAAAAAGTTTTGTATTTCTGGACCCAAGAGATCTTGTATTCCTGTACCTCCTCGCCCAGTAGCTGCACATGGTCAGGACTCTCTTACTGTTTACTAAACCAGTTTTCTCATGTGGCCTTGTTTATGGAGGTGGTCATTGGTACCCTCCTTCTAAAAACTACAGGGTCAGCTTTAATGAACAAAGACTAAGTAACATATAAGCAAAGTTAGGGAGCTTTCGACATTCAAGGGACCCTTGGGTGGAGGGTGTCTTTCCACGCTCTCGATGATTTCTGCCATGTTAGTGGTTATGTACCAAATCCCCTATCCTGAGGAACTGCAAACCAATGAAGAAAGTCTTCAAAATGCTAGAGGAAAAAAACACAAGGTAAACGTGGATTTGTCGATATAGATGAAAGGCAAAATCGTATTGTCATATTCCATGAATCTTCTAACAGACGTGTGTCCCGGAATCTTACAAGGACCACAAATGAAAGAAACACTGTGTTTCACATGGCAACTAATTTAGTACTCAAGCCGAATGGAAGCTGAATCATTAGTCTCACGGTACCAATGAGCAATGCTCTCGGCGGCAGCCAGGTGCACAGCGGGGCTCGAGAGTCTGCTCCAAGCGGCAGACTCTCGAGCGGTGCAGAGCGATGTGTTGCAAGCCTGCGTCGGGTTGAAAATGAGTTGAGGATACGGGAGTGGTGGGTGACACCTCAGAGGGACTTGGGGCCAGCTACAACACAGGAGGCACCCACAGGTTGGGTCCCAAAGGGGGCATAAGGTTCCTTACCCGTGCTTGCGATATGGGGGTCAGAAAGGCAAAGGCACCCGTAGAACTTTACAGCGGGTGGCACCACTTAGGGACCGCTCACCTGCTGGTCTCACCAGGGCTTGGAAACAAGCAGCTTGAATCAAACTATCAGAGGCAAACACGGATCCATGGATTTGTCACTAACAGTCATCAAGAAGGAAGCATAGACGTGAAAGGTTTGTGAGAATGACAAGTATTAGGGACTTCCAAACTTCAATAATGTCTTACAACAAACGTATGCTCTGGTGCGTGAAAAATGCAGTGCAGTAACACACCTGGTGAGGTAACAACCTTGCACCACTAGATGGCAGCCTCGCCTCATAATGAATTCCTTATGTACAAAGTAAAATATTGTTGCTGATATTACAGAAATCCAAAAGTGCACCGGACTATTTAGGATGAATTATAAATACAATATTATTTATTCATATTATTACCTATAGTTTTATGCCTAATTTTTTTATATTTTTATTTTTTAAAGAATGCAAAATAGTAATAAAGAACAACATCAGAAACGTTACAAAATATTTCGTATTATCTTCAAATTAGGTGTTTATGTTACATAATATAGACGTGAAAATTGGCTTAAAAATAAAACAACAAAAAAGTTGTAAGAAATTAAAAAGGAAAACAAGAATTAAAAAAAATTAAGCATTAACTGCTGCTTTCAGAAGACCAGCAGAAATCGACAGCACAGTTACACATACATTTCTCCTTTCTTTTCCTCATCCCAGTTTTTCCTTCTCATTGAACAGATTCTTTCCCCTTCACAGTATCTATTGTACCTCTCAGATTTTATTTACTCTTTCATGTTCTCACACATCATATTTCGAGACAATACGATGTTTGCATGTGTGGGTCTGACTTATTTCAACTACCAATACAGTATCTAGCTACATTTGTTTATCTGAAAAAGCCTTGAATTTATATTTTTTAAAGCTAAGTAATACTCCATTGTGTAAAAATACCGTATCTTTTTTATCCATTCTTCGGTTGATGGCATTTGAGTTGTTTCCCAGATTTAGGAATGACAAACCGCACTGCTATAACCACGGGTGCACACATATCCCTGTGAGATGATGATTTCAGTTCTTTTGGGAAAGTACTTAGGAGGGGAATAGCTGGTTTGTGCCTAATTTTAACTGAACTCACCATTCAATTAATTGCAAAAATTCAAGACTCTGTGTACAGTAAGTACAAAGAAAATTCAGCATCAAGATGTATTCCTGAGTACTAAATAGAAAAGCACAATCTCTGGGATGTTGTAAGTCATGATAAGGAGGGCAATGTATTAACATTGATTTTTAAATTAAGATATTTAATAAAATTTGCTTTCCTGTGTGAGACCTGTATAATATTATATTACATACTCCTAAAGTCTCATTTATTTTTGTTCATTTTCCTTCATTCTAGAGAAATATTTAAAATTATTGTAACTTTTTAGGGAAGTGAATATATGGCCATAAATTCACTTAAAGCATATTTCACACACTATTCAAAGTTAAAATGACAAGTTGTGGTTTAATTTACATTTACTTTGAAAATATTTACTAAGAGGGCTGTCGAGATAGCTCAGCAGTCTAAAGTACCTGCTTAGGCAAGCGTAGGCAGGCACAATCCCCAGCACTACATGCTGTGCCAGCCCCACCCTCAGGGTAGGCTGAGCTGGCCAGAAAGAAAGAAAAGAAAATATTTACAGTCTATTAGAAAAACTAGCACACTTTTCTTACTGATCTTATCTCTGGCCTCGCTGCCTAATTTAATAAATGGGCATGCCTCTGCCCTAGTATTAGGTCTATAAGAAGTAGGAGAAATCATTCTTCCTCCAAGGAGTACAGTGTCTTGTCGTGAAGGCAGATCTGGTAGCCCGACAGAAGCTGCCTACAGTTGCTACGTACATGACTGCAGGTGCATTCCCAGCATGTGCCTCCATTGTCAAAGTGAGACACGGAGTCTGGCTTGGGATCCGGGCAGGGGTCAGCCGGATACTCGTCACTGTGGTCACTGCTGGCTGACACGTGCCGGGTGGACACAATGCGCGATGGTCTCTGACAGGGAGCAGAGGTCCTCGCGGTGATGAGGCGAGTCAGGGCTGGCGTGACCGAGGAGGTCAGAGAGAGGCGAGGAGACGGGCCACCTGAGCTGGAGGCCAGCCCTGCACGAAGCCTAAAGGAAACCTACCACGGGAAATCTGGAGCACCCTTTCTTAACTTTAAAAATAACATCTTTATGGGGTCAGGGAGATAGCTCAGTATATTAAGCACCTGCCTGACAAGCTCAGGGCCCTGAGTTCAATCTCCAGTACCACAAAAATAAATAAATAAATAAATAAATAAATAAATAAAACCTTACAGTGCTCTTACATGTAAAATAAGAATTTATACTCAGTGACTTTCCAGGATTCAGCGGGTGCGACCCACCACAGTTTATCTTGGGAGATAAGCCAATCACACTATTATCAGATGAACTGCGTCCACCCATTCAATATTGAACTTTCACAATCCAATCTCATTTTACAGCATATGCGACAGATGTAATGGACTAGGATGAGCTCGTCCTGGAGTTTATGGTGCCTTCTTCCAACAACCCTGGCAGAACAGTACACACATCGATCAAAATGCACTAGCTTTTGCTCAATATTTTGTATGCATTAACACATGCCGGGAAATCCAATATAAATGTTCAAATATAGTCAAATTAGAATTGCAGATTGAAAATCGTTTTGTGAGGGGACTGTCTAAACTCAAAGACTCTGTGTAAGTCCTCTTTTGCCAGTTTAATGTGAAGTGTGGCTGGTGGTAGAGTCCAGCGGGAAAACAGCAGAAGGTATCTCACGGGCTCCTCTGGCCCCTACGCCACACAGAAGGCTGGTGGCATGGATGCACTGTAGATCATTAGCTTTCTCAGAACAGTGCCCTGACTGCGGGCACTTACACTGCTGTTTCTGCGGTCACGGTTAGTGTTCTTGATCAAACGATGCCTGAGAGGCCCAGATGCCACCTCTGCAGTAGTATCAAGCTGTGAGCTACTGCAGACCAGAAAGATGGTCCAAACGCTCATGAGCTCTGAACTTAGGATTCTTCTTCCATGTAGGAATGTATCAATTTTGGAGAACAAAAAGTACCTTCATCTTCTTGTGTATTTAGTTCACTAAACTCAATAACTATGCTCCAAAAGGACTTGAGATGAAGTAGATACAAGCAACTGGCCACCACTTACACTGTAAGCAGTGGGGCTTGAAATGAGCAGAGTAGGTACAGCTTCAGTGGACTCCACTTTAGTGGCAGTGGAAGGTCCACACATGTGCATCTGGTCTGTGCTATTAGAAGAACATATACAGTCAAGGCCTAAAATACTCTGTTTGCCACAACATCGCCCTTGCCACAGAGTCAGAGAAAAGTGGCCAGTGTGACAGTCAACTGTAATTAAAGGAGAAGAATACAAAAATTTGAACGGCATATGCTGCAGGATACTGATCAGCTTTTCTTCTGGATGGTTAAAACCTAAGTTCACAGATCAAAGTTGGGGAAACAAAAGAGCCACAAGGCCAGCCAACATTTTGGCCCTAGCCTTTCAAGGTCAGCCAAGACTCAGGACATAGGAGAACCTGTACTGCAACATCATGAAACTCAGTTGAGCTCCAAATTCTCTGAACAAGGAGATTATGGAGCCACAGAGGAAAGAGACTGAAGTTCTATAGTGTGCCTGGGGAGAGTCACATGGAGAGAAAACTTTCTCTCAGGCTCTCACAGAGAGAAAACTGGTCAAGCATTGGCCATGACTCATCCACATGGATGACACAGACACAGGATCTACAGAATAAGATAGACCTGCACAAAATGATGAGCAAGATTGAGCCATGCTTAAAAAGCCCAAAGCAGTTATATAATTAATGAGCACAGTTCTGGAAGTCTAAAGTCATGATTGAGAATTTCTTTATGCCAACACTTTGGAATGAATGAGATGCCAACTGTGATATAAACCTAATTAATTAAAATTAAGAATGAGAACTATGTTATCACAACCTACTCTAATTGTCATTTTACAGGATCAAAGGCAATGAATATATTAAATATTTCCCAAAATATCTAAAGATTAAAAAAAATTAATGAGTACAATGTCTACACCATGGGTCATCCCCTTCTTACTCAACAAAATGGCAAGTATCTGTGTTCCTTTAACTTACAAAAAAAAAAAAAAAAGCTGATGTCATACATTGAATTTTTGGGAATAAACCCTTTAGGACATTATAGTGTCTGATATTTGGAGCCTGAACTTGGGCCAGTATTCCTGGCATCTAAACCATTAAGTTGCTTCAAGATAAATTTTGTATATGCTAAGACCATCAAAGTTGTTCATGCAGGTTTCAAAAAGGCCCTCGCTTAGGGAGATAGCTCAGCAATTCTGTGCCTGCCTGGTAAATGCAAAGTCCTGAATTCAATTCCTAGTACCAGCATAAAAGAAGCACTTAAAAGGCCCTGGATGGCTGTTAAGTAGCAACTATCCTGTTAAGAGGAAGGCTGAGAAACACTCATACCAATTATCTTAGTTTTTTGGTTTTGTGGTTGCTGGACACCCAAAATGAAGGAAAGAAAGGTTTATTTAGCTCACAGTAAGTGGAGATTTCAGACCACACCAGCTGGCTCCAAGGCAGAGTGGCACATGGCAGAGGGCAGCTGTTCATGGCGGCAGAAGACAGCAAAGAGCAAAGCGAGGAGCAGCAGCTCAGCGCCTGGCAAGCCTCTCGCCCTTCCTGCACTGTATGCAGATTACCCGCCCCAGGACAGGTGCAGCACTTCACACCATCATCCCAGCACTGGATCAAGAACTAACCACAAACTGTAGAAGCTGCCCCGTGACTGCATGAGGCTCTGAGGGGACAAACCCTAGTGCCAATGGAACAGAAACACTATACCTATGTACACAAATATTGTTAGGGTGAATTTCAGGTATAAAAATAATTTTGGACTATCCATAAGATTTTGCTTATTTATTTATTTATTTTTGCTTATAATGGTTTTGCTAATACACTGTGTCTTATGTAATGTCCCTTTGACAATCTTTAGATGGTTGGAGAGCCTCCCTAAGACCCAGAAAAAATTGAAATTAAATGTTAAACAGAAAGGATGTCTTCGCTTTATAGTCTGGAGACTGTCTTGTGATCCAAGAGCAATAACCAAATACACATGCTTCATACAGAAATTCTTTACTATCAAAACCTCTGGGCAAGCATGTTGCCACAGCAACTCTGAAATAATTTAATCACTTTGGAAAATGGCTTTCCATTAATTACATCAGAATTTTTGTTTCTGTTTATTTTGAGACAAGTTGTCCAGGCTGGTCTTGAATGCACCATTCTCCTGCCTCAGCCTCCTTTGTGCTGGAATTACAGGTGTGCACCACTGTGCCCGGCAAAACCATATTTTAAAGGGCATTGGGCTCTCCAATTTCAGCAACTGATCCTTCTCTACTCAGCACAGAAAATGTGACTCTTTGTCATGGTGAGGCCACACAATGAGATATATTAATTGTGAAGGTTTACTAGTAAGACAGAACGGAGTGAATTGTATGACACACATAACACCCCAGGTGTCCTTTCCCAGCTTCCATTCACTGGAGAATTTGGTAGACACCTTCAGGATGGATGGAACAGATTGCTACTCTGACAATGGCAAAGAGGCTTTCCTTTCATTCCCTGCTTCGGAAATTTTCCTATACAGATTATATATATACTCAAACAGGTATGTAATATGTTGTAGTCAATTTAAGGAATTTGGAAAACTGTATGAATCGCCAGCAAACTCATATTTTCATCAATGAACAGTATCAAGCATCTCCATGTACAGATGCAGTAGCTATAAAAAATAGTTGTCACCTGTCTTCAAGGGGCTTTAGCCCTATGTGGGGAAAGCAGGCAATTATATTAAGTGTGATTTGTATAACAAACAAACTTTAACATTGTACAGACTGAAGTAGATACCAAATAAATCACTTGATTTGTTGTTTAACAAAATTCTTACATTGACTAAGAAAATAAAATTCATTTGTTTCATGGTCACTGAGATCTTTCCTTGCTACAATCCTGTCTCTGATAATTTATTTTTCATGCTTAATATTTTTATTAATCTCCTATCATAAATAAGTCATGGCATAAGAGTCACTTTTCAGTTTGTTTTATGGCTTTAAAAAACACATCCTGGTTTTCTCATAAATAAACTGTCATTATAAATTATGCAGTGTTTCCAAATTATTAGGCAAATCCAACATATTTATTTTATAATAAATTAAAAAGGAATGTCTTTGGCTTGATTTTCCCACTTATTCATGAGATTAGTTTCATTCATCCAAATATCGCATCTAATCCGTTGCAAAATCCATGAATTCTATGGCTAATTTCATATGACACTATTGGGACAAATCATCCTGGACTTCACATCCATTGTTCCATTTACAATCTCACAGGCATGATCATCTCTATTCATTCTAATTCTTAGTCTGACAGTTAATCCAACAAATAAAAGATTCTCTCCAAACTATCAATATGCATCTATGCATGTTCAAGACATTGACCCCATTAAACAGTTGTACTCAGATGAGCTTGAAGAGAAGACACTTAAGAGTGGTGAAAAACATGCAATGAGTGCTTAAATTTTATTTGCATTTAAAAATATATTAGACTAAAAGACACATTGCCATGAATGCACCTCTGGAAAAAAAATTCCCCCTTGCTTTGAATACATACATCCTATCGTTCTTGCTACTTTATGTAGAAATTATGGAAGTCTTATTTCTGAGTGTATTTTTGAGGTGCAACAGGAAAAATGTGGGGGACCACCTGAGCAGCTGTCCTTGAAAGAAGAGCGACTGTCTTCATTTTGACTGAGCCTGATCCTATTTCTTTTTATTGCTATGTACAGAGCTGGCTAGGACTTCTGTTTATCCTTCAGTTGGCCTTAAGCAATGTGTATTGGTCTAGCTGAGGTGCTGGTGATAGTCTTTGAAGGTGGCATGTGTGTTTCCCTGGTAAGCCCACTGCTCCTTAACGTGAGCCAGGTGGAGACAGGATGGTAGAGCTAATGCTCCGCGCTGCCAGCTGGGATCGAGCCTCGAGACAGAGGCTATGACTTCCTGGGGCTTGAAAGATTACATCAAAGCTGAAGCACCAGACTTCCCAAAACATTAAATACTATATAATGTAGATTACTCTCTCTGCATATCCTCTCTGCATATGGCAGAGATAAATTTAGGCCACCCACCTAGCTCAGCTAATAGTAGTCACATACTTCCCACAATTCTCAATCAATCCTCCTGAAGCCACACCTCCACTGAATAAAACTGGGTGAGGCCCTCAGTTGCCCTCTTGGTTCCAGAAAGCCATCTTCATGGCTGGACCTGGAGCCCTTCGACTCCCCGATGATTAAAGGTATAATTTAGTGTCTTCATTTTTGCCATGGGTTGCATGGAAAGTGGTAGATTGGAATCAACTTGATGGGATTCCAATAACATAACTTTGGGATTATAAGTACTGGTTTCTTGGACCAAGACAAGGACCTGGTAGGGTCTTCTACAGAAAAAAATATATATGGTGAACGCTGCTGCTAGGTGCCACCCAATGGAAAAGTAGACTGGCAGAAACACTGCAGTGTGTGTGCTTCCATCATACTCCCTAAATCTGACACTGCCCATCTTCTGACTCTTCCTCAGGGGAAGTAAATGCTTGACAAGAGCAAGATGTTGGTCATTGTGGAAGACAGAATTTGGGAGATTAAACAACAGAAATTCCAAGCACTGTCATGACTAATGCAAGTATACCACATCAGTGAGTAATATGCTCCATTCCCTGGCACCCACACTCCTTCAAGTAGAACATGGGATGGAGTGGCATTTTCTCAAAGACCACCTGATGCCACTGATAGTAGACATTTTTATAAAACAGTCCTGGACCACTGGAGAGAGTCTCTCCTTCCTTCCCCTGCTAGCCTGTCCAAAGTCCTCCTTCACTTAGCAACCTTGGATTGCACCATTGTTTGGTCTAAGTCTATACTGAATGTTCACTGAAAGATGTGTTATAAGAAGAGGGATGCTGAAAATATGGTACTTTGTAATAGCTGCGATGGGGGTCACCATACCTAAAGGTTGGAACAATGCTCAGGCCTGTGCCTGAAGGAGATGGGTTTTATCACAAATGTCAACCAAAGCAATGCTCTAGAAGACCCTCTTCTAGACAGGGCCCATCCTTGGAAAGTGAAGAAACAGGAGAGTCTGTAGGACGAGGAGGATGAAACCAATGATGATCGTGAAGAATATCAAAATGAGGAGGAAGAATAGGAAGCAGAATAAGATGAAGATGCCTTTTGAGAAGAGGAAGAACTGAACCCACCAAAACAGGAAGACCACACATCAGGTTTCCAATTAAGACAAGAGGGAGACTTAACTCTTCTTTCTCAAATTGTGTCCAAGAAGATCTTAGAAGATACCCTTCAAAGAGTCAGCAAAGTACACCCAAAACAGCTGTTTCTTCTAGAGCTACTGGTAGGAACCTAAGAAAGATAAGATCTGCTTCCCTGCAGAAACCAAACCTTCAAGAACTGTCAGTTGGTTTACTCACCCCAGCCATGGTACAGATCAAGTTGACATATTTGTGGAATGGCTGAGTCCTCACAGACAATGCAGAGGCTAAAGAGGGACCAAGAACACACCAGAAAACTGCCCCAGCTTCCCCAACATCACAGTTATCCCCACAAAGTCAAGTGAAGAGTCAAGATCATTCAGTGTTGCTGCAAAACTTCATCTCCAGATAGTGGAGCCAAGAGAAGAGGCAGGCAAAGATGATCTATGAAGTCGTTGGGATGCTGCTGAGTAGAAGAGCCCTGGCCAACAGGGAGGAGTTCATGAATTGGCTGCTTTGGAGCAATTTATGGGATCAGTACGGCATAATGACAGCTGGCCTTTATTGAAATCAATTTCTGAAACCCAGGTACCACAGTACTATGACATCACTAAAGAGCCGATTGCCTTAAATAGAATTCATGTAAAAGTGACTACAGATGAACATAAATTAGCACCTGAGTTTACTGATAATATGAAATTAATGTTTCCAAATTGCTTTGAGTTCAACATAACACAAGTGAAGCAAAAGCTGGAACCGGGCTGCAAGCATTTTTTCATATTCAGGCCCAAACGCTTGGACTCCATGTCATACCCAAAAAGGTGGACCATGTTGCCACACCACCCTCTGCAAAAAAGTCATGAGTCTAATTTTTGACCTGCTAAAAGATGTAATTCAGGGGAAAAGAAATGCTTCATGAAAATGGAACATTAAATCATGCTCAAAGCAAATGGGTAAAGCAATAACAACTGACTGACCACTTAAAGTGTGGCCTGCAGTCGGCTCAACTGTAGCATTTAGCACTCAGGAAAATGTAGGAAACATTACTTTGGCTATGGTTTTATTCGGTGCCTAATAAATTTGATAGATGTGTGGTTACAGTGCTGGTTTACAGAGGTTTTTGTACATTTTGAGATCATTCATGTGTGTTTCTTCGAAATAATTTTTTCATCCTATGACTTATTTTGTTGATTTTTTTAGAAGCTGTGATATTAAGGGAGAAATAGCTACACAAATTCGTCTTCTGCTATAGCACATTATAAACTGTGTGCGAGGCTTAAGATTTGTTTAATGAGCACACTCTTTCAACACTACACATGAATAGATCCAAATTTATATCCCTTGAAGTGCTGTACTAGTGCTGGATGGACACATTACATCAGAGTTTATTGACTAGGTATTCATTTAGTATTCAAAGTAATTTGTTAATTTGTTCTGTATTTTAAAATGTATACTTGGAAGATGTTAATTTTTAAACATTTTACTGCTTCTTTTATTTCTCTAATTTCTTCAATATTCAAAATTTTCATCCTCCCTTTCCTGACAGTTCTTTCAGTTATCAGAAACCATCTTACATGTTTCTATGTACAACATTTTATGTATACAAGTAAAACTACATTTTTTTTAATAAAAAAAAAGACATCAAGACAACCACTATATTGCAACTAAAGGTCTCCATGAATGAACTCCCAGAACTGTTTCAGAAAGTAGAAAGTAAAAGGGGGTGTGTTCCAAGCAAGAGGGAGGACTTTTAGGGCCCTAATGGCAGTGGGCTTGAATCATCCCACTTTATCACCCCACATACAGGCCCCTTGCTCGGCTCCTCTTTGCTGGCATTTCATGATCCCATCCTTGAGCAGCTTTCCTGGAACTCACTGCTCCTCCAAGAAGAGCACGTCTAGGTAGACCTGCTGTTCTGCAAGCTGACAGGACTTTGGACGAGCTCTGATGACAGCCCATGGGGTCACTCACAGGATCCTGGGTTCCAAACGGGACAGGGACAGGTATGGCAGAACTTCGGAGCTGGACATCAACAGGTCAGCATTCATGCGTGGGGACTGTGGGGCCAGGAGAGGGCAGGGAGCGCCCACCAGCTGCACCCTCCGGGCCGCGGGCTCAGCCTTCGGAAGGGTACACTTGAACCACCGCCTTCTCCCCGAGGAAGAGATACCCCACTGGGGCCAGGCAGAGGCACCTTACAGAAAACCAGCAGGGTGCACAATGGATGCCTCAGAGGGGAGACTATGGGATTCCCCCGCACAGTTGTGGTACACTGTGCACAGATTTTTCCTTAGAACCTAATACGTGCTCATAGAAAGGCAAGTATCCTCTACAACTGTTTTTTGGTGAGAATTTTGCAAATAGTAATATGAGCATTATTCAGTTCTCCTTGCTGCTGCCCGGCCGCTGCCCTGAACCCATCTCAGGCAGAGGCAGCAGCATCCTCACATCTCAACAGGTTGCTGTGCGGCATGTAGTTGAGTGTTCTCGGTTTCAACCCTGAAGTTCTAGGATCCCCAAGATGCCTCTAAACACCCTGCACCTTCTAAGGCCTTATTAACACAGTACTTTATTAAGTAACTACTGGGCAATAGCATAGTTAAGCAGGCATAACTTTTCTGATCATATTAGAAATTTGAGGTTTTTGACAATCTCCAGGGGGCTCCAGGAACCCAACCCCCAGGAATTTCTGAGGGCCACTGTATGACACAATGGCCTCTTTGAAGCTGGCAACACTGCTTTCTTAGCAGGGTTCCTTCACACATCAGTGCATTCTGTAAATAAGAGTCCATGTGTGCAAAAAAGGCATAGAGGAACCCAAAGCTAGAGGCCCCAGGGTCAAAGGCTCCTGTGTGCCTGACTGTCCAGTCCTATCCTGTTTTTAATATCTTAAAGCAAATAGTAACTGCTACTTAAAGAAAATCTATGCCTGAGTCAGTGTGTTAGAAGTGACAGCCTTTGTGGCATGTGATCTATCATGTTTTTCAGTTTTTATTTCTTATTAGCCCCTGTCTGCCTTATACAATGCTCACACTCTTTGTGGCAAGTAGGAACACGGGCATAGCACACCTCAATTCCTTTTTCAACCTCTCTCCCATCTCTTGATCCCTTTCCTACTTGAACAAGCTTGATCTCCCTGCTTCCTACTTCCTAAACTTTATTCTTCTATTTGTACTTCAACACTGTCTTGGAGGCTGAGCAAAGAGGAATGCTGTTGGAGGGATAGAGCCTTGCATCTGGAGAAGTTCCAAATGCTTCTGGGACTGAAGCATTTGGAACTTCTTGTTTCCCCATTAGTCTTCTTACACATCATCCTAGACTATTAGGAAAGGAAAGAAAGTGACATTCAAGAAAGAAAGGAGCATAAGGGCACACCCAAGTGAAGACAGGAGGTAAAAGCCTCAAAGCAGACAGGGAAGGTCAGGACCCAAAGTGCTCTGGGTCAAATACAAACAAGCCCAAGCTGCAAAATGGGTGTGAGATGGGACACCGGACTGGTTTTTCTCTAGTTGACCATTTCAGTGTTTGTAAGACTGACAATTTCAGAGAGGTCTGTTTCTCCTGCTTTCCTGGTGCCCCCTGAAGGGGGTCCAGTGGCTATGAGTCTGTAAGTTGGTAAGAGATGACAGGAGGTGCTACATGACCCAATGTGACTCTCCCGGGCATCAAGCAACAGTGGACTGTTGTCCACTGTTCATTACATCCATTAATGTAATGAAATGTAAAATTCATGTAACAGACATTCTTGAAGATGGCTGGGTCTTCCCTTTCAAGCTTAGTTCATTTTCAGTAATTAGAACTACAAACCCAAGCACACACATGTGTAGCACTATAAATCACTGAAATCAATCACCTTGATCTGAGAGGTCTGCGGAGTCCATTTGCATTCTATTCCACCTCCTCTGTCAGTGCTCACTGGTGTCCTCACGCTTACTGGAGATTCTCAGCCACACCTCCTACTGTACACATGAACTCTTATGTGTAAGTTCTATGTAGCTTAAGGAAAACACCCTATTTAGTTTATAAATACAACCACAGCCTTTCTCAAGTTTTAAGACATGTTTTAAGGTAATACAGTTATTTTTGAAAGTAGGAAATAAATGAAGCTAATTCAAACAGCTGGCAATATGTAAAATTGTTTGAAATTAAGGCAAAAAGCTGTTTTTCAGCTATTTGCTATTCCTTAGTTAACTGAGCACTTTGTGTTACTCATGAATCTTTTTTATATATTCATCCCAGATTTATTAATAGCTTTGTCTTTTTGTAGACTGACCCATTCAATCTCCAGGTTAAAAAAAAAACAAAAACAAACAAAAAAAAAAAAACACTTGGTAAGGGACACGAAACACAAAGAAAAGCAGGATGAATTCCATACAGACATGAGGCCAAAGTCTGTATAGCGCAGTAGATGAACCAAGCGAGCTGACCTTTTCTATCTAAGTCTGCCTCCAAAACACTCCGACCTATACTTTTATCAGTAAATCCTAGCATGTAAGTCAACAAAATTTATTAGAACCTACAATGTGCCAGAAACTGTACTGGAATAAATTCTTTTAAGAAATACTACGAAAGAGAAAACTACTGAGTGTATTCTCTCTGAAAATCAAGTGTGATCCAAGTAAAAAAACCTACTTCCTCAGAATAATTGCAATTATAACCGCCACATGCCCTGTAAGTTTAAAAAAGAAAGTCATAAGCATTCTTATCCTTGATGGAGAACAAAACAAACAGACCAACCACTCTTGGAGTTATGAGTAGAAACTGTAAATTAACTGGAGCAGAGAAAGCAGTCATCATACTGAAGGTTACCTCATTGGACCGAGCCTTTTGTGACAGGAAACAATAAGTTTCCATTTGTTAGGAAGCTTCATTTCTAGGGTTAGAACAAAGCAGAATTGTGCTACCTTCCAAGGAGAATTTTGTGTTAAACTGGGCATGGTGGTGCATGCCTGGAATCCCAGCACTCTGGGAGGCTGAGATAGAAAGACTGCAAGTCTGAGCTTCGCCTGGCCACTTAGTGACTTAGACAGACCCTGTCTCAAAATAAAGATATATGTAGTTTTAAAGGATGTAATGCCATGCAAAGGCATTATGTTCAGTCTGAGAGAGAGAGAGAGAGAGACAGAGAGAGAGAGAGAGGTCTTTGGTCTTCATGGATTCATGTTATGTAGCTCCTCAGGGCAGGAGTGGATAATTGGCCACTGTTCTTTCTAGCAGAGAGGAAGGTCCTAAAAAGCCAGGTGCCTGTAACAGCCAAGCCTGTGTAGGCCACTAGTGTCTTTCAAATCCTGCTCTCCCGCTCCCAACCTCTGTGGGCACCCAAGACTCTGCCCCAGACGTCTGAACTCCCTGCTATCCATCTTGGCATCTTCCTTCCTGCCTTGGCCACATTTCCTGGCTTCCCTTCAACCACTGCTCTCACATTCACCCTGCATCTTTCCAAAAGATAAAATACACAATTTTCTCCTTTCTTCTTAATTTTAGTGGAGAACTACTCAAACAGAAAAATACTGCCAACAGAGAAAATCACAATACAACTTGCCAAGTTTACTTCTGGATTTCTTTTTGAATTTGCAGAAGCACATCAGCACTTCTTGCCAAGGTCTAGATGAAGCTGCCAGAAACTCTAGACTTGGTAGCCCCTCTGCCCAGCACGCTGAAGTGGGTCACGTGACTTGCTGTCAAGTATGAGGACCACAGATTCATCTAGGAGTGCCACAACCTGCAGAATATATTTTGATTATTTTGTTTAGGTCTGGTGTGTGTGTGTGTGTGTGTGTGTGTGTGTGTGTGTGTGTGTGTGTGTGTGATTACTTTTGTCACCCAACCTCCTCTATCCAACAGAGGAATGCATAACCATTTCTCCTTCCTGAGAAAAATTACAAAGCAAAAGTACAAAACTTCAGTCTATATGCAAAATATGCTTTTCCAGAACCTAAAGGCAAAGTAACTGCACAATCAAATTCTTTATAGAGCAGTCCCTTCTAGAGCTCAGCCAGTCCTAAATTGAGGTTTTCAGAGCTCTGTTTTATACCTGGACTACCAGAGGTGTCTTCTAACCGCCCCATGCAAGCATTGCCCAACTTTCAGGAAACCCCAGCTCCCCACACAAGAGAAATCATCCTTAGTGCATTCCCTGTCCTGCCAATAATCCACATCCCTGGGTCCACAAAGCTGGGGTAGGGGGAGTAGTGAGAAGGCCTTTATTGTCCCATGCTAGCAGACTGTTTACGAGAGAAGAGCTTGAGCATGGTCTTAAAGGGAAGTCAGAAAGGCTGTGACCTGCCGAGCTGGGTGTTCTGCTTCCTCTGAGTTACAGGAGAGCCAATAAGTCCCTTGATTTCTCCAGCAGGAAAACTGGTTAGACTACACGTGTGCACTCATACCTCCAAAGGCTCAACCACAACACACAGCCTAAAGCCATGAGGGGGAAGGAAGCAGCCCCCTAACACTGACTCAGCCTTTTCCAGAGCTTTGCTCTTCCCAGCCAACAGGTCACAAGACCAGAGAAGGGATGGCTTCCTTGAAGCCACAGACAGGATCATAGCCCCTCACTGCCCTTTCCAAGCACGGCGCAAGGTCAAAACTTCCACTGCCCTATGTATTGTCTGTCAAAGGGGCCAGAATTTAGGGAAGATGTGTTGGAAAGCAACCCTGGGTTTCCACTGGTTATCAAATAAAGTCCCTGAGAGGGTCAACAAGTGCAAAAATAAGCAGCATATTTCATTATGTTTCTATATCCTCCAGAATTTAATGCAAGTTGAGGCTACTTAATAAGTACAAAGGTGCCTAATACTTTTAAAAACAGACTGATACTCAATCTCTGCATATGTATCTATCAAAGAAAACCAAGTTGGGGATTACTGGAAGTTTGGGACCAATAGTTGTTATTTTTCTTTTTACCCACATAACTTGGAACTGTCTCTCAAAAGTAATGTGAGAAATCACTCCAAAGGATCGGCAAAGCCAAGGTCTCCCGGACCATTCTATCCAGGAATTCTGGAATGAGTTCATGGTTCCCCAGGATAACAGGTGGTTATCCCCCATCCCTAGATGTCAGCTGACAATAGGACTGGCTAGAACTGTAAAAATTACAGTAGTTCCTAAATGGTGTATCTGTTCTTCTAGGGTGACATACTTTCAACAGAAAAAAAGAAAATTTAGGAGTAATCATATCATTAGAAGGAGTAATCATACCATTTGAACCTTAGAGCTACACCATAGAAGGAACCCTTGTGACAGAGAACAATGGAATATGTGGATTAATTATTAAGATGATGTTAAGCATCATGCAATCACAGGCCAGTAAAACAGGTATGGCAGTTTGGCCCACAAATAACTCCCTGAATTCTGTAGGTGACCATACTCATTGGCTGTAGGTGAGTCAAACCTGAGATCTCACCTACATAACTCAAAGGAGCTTACCACGGAACTGGTTGCATCTGATGTGACTTTGTTCTAGTATTTTGTCTTTTAATATAGTTTCAGTTCTTATAGTCCAGAAAAAATTTCAAAATTAATGAACTTCAAATAGTATACAGTGTAGTATACCGTCCATCATTCAATAAATGCAGAGGGCTGAGATCCAACCCTTATTGCTAAGTTGCCTGAAGTGCTAGAAAGGAGATGAAGAAAAAGAATGGTGTCATAGTGAAAAAGGCCATGGTGCATATGAAGCACTCAGGAGAAAGTTGGTCCCCTAAGAAAGCCAAAGAACATACAGCCTGACCCACGACTTAGAAGGCTCAACACTTTGGGGAGGACAAAAGGGACAGACTAACCAACTAACGTGTGGATGAGGTGCAGACTCATACAGCAGGCGATTTTTATTGGCTGGGATGTAGAACCCCAGTTGGATTAACCCAGAGGGGCAAACAGGAGCCATTTCATGTTTAAAACTCGGGTTTTATACTGCAAATTCACTCAAGAATTTTTAGAAGACATATTTAATATAATTTGCTTAAGAAGAAAAGTCTGAGGAGGCAGGATAGCTGCGAGGAGGCAGGATAGCTGCGAGGAGGCAGAGAGGGAGGAGTCACTCAGGAGGTCACTGATCTGTGGTTGAAGAGCGGATGGTGGGGATTGAAGACTGCAGTGCAAGTGGTGACATGGAGAGGGAGGCAGTGACAGCTGGGCAATGGGAAAGCAGATGAATGATTGAAGTATCCACATCTGTGATGTAAGTGGCTGGGTAGACGGACAGACCAGTAACCATGCTAGGAAATGCAGGCAAGCAGAAGGGAAGAGGCCCAAGACTGCCTACAACAATGGGCTGGTGTAAAGGAAGAGATCCTGGAGGTAATGAGAAGATGGAGGAACAGTCAAGGAGGGCAGGGAATCACAAGAGGGTCACATAAAAGCTGAGGGGAAGCAGAAAGCTCCAGAGGGGAGGGGCAGCCACAGCATAGGCTGCTGAAGAGGCATCTTGCACATCTTTCCCAAGCTAAATTACATGTGATGTGCATGTCCATGGACAGCGCTTCAGGAGCAGGGCTCTGGAGCTACCAGCAAGAATCAGGTCTCCAAGATAGGGAGGTGGAAGGGGGTGACCCTGGCAAATGTTAGTCTTTGAGGACAGGCGTAAATATATTCTTTGAAGAGTGAGCGTCCACGAGAGGTTGTTTCCAGCCGTAGTGAAATGGAATTCAGGCCTACAGACTGGAATGAAGGGTGCTCCCCTTATCACACCAAACCCCGCGGTTTTCCAGCCCTAAGACAAGAATGGCAACAAAACATGACCTGGCTCTAGCTCATCTATCTCTACCCATCTCCAGCTCCGTTTCTGTTTGTGGGTTTCTGAGTTCGCTACTTCAAAAAATCATAAAATATTTTTCCTGTAACCTTTCTCCACTTGTCTTCTCTTTCGCAAATGAGTATTAAAAGGTAGTTCCCCACACCCACCACAAGTATTTTTAAGATACTATGAGAGCATTCTGCACGCAGGTTTTGAGATAAAAGAGGAATGGGAAGGAAAGAAACAGTGAATATAGAAGTGCCTGAGAAGAAAACAGAATATAACACTGCAGAATGATTTGACAGTGAGGACACAGATTTACCTTAGCGCTTTAGGCCAACTGCAAAGAATTCTTACTGAATAACTTGAAAAGAAACATTAGGCTTCTTAAAGGGAAAATAAACCAGAAAGTTCTACATGTTAAAATGTGATGCTTCAACACTAATGATAAAAGATGTTCCAACAGACACCTTCTAGGGAAGGATTAGGTATCAATTCACTAGAAAGCCAGGTTCCACGCAGCACCTCTGGCCCTCTGCGCGGGTGGGTTGCACGCATTCACGTGCACACAAGTCGCGCGCCCTTGGTTCTTGCTTTGGTCCTCCGGGCTTCAGGTCACGACTGCTGAGCTCAGCCACGCGAACCTCGGACGCCGGGTGGCAGCCCAGCCTGAGCATGCTCAGTCTGCTGCCGGAACCTCCTGCAGGTCCGAGCTGGGGGCGTGGGTGGGAGGCACCAGTTTGCCAGAAACCCAGAGGGTACAGAGGCTCGGAGTCGCTTACAGCCGCCTCTCTTCTTGACACCGCTTCCGACCCGGCGGCGGAACGGCCCAGCCTCACCGCAGGCGCCACCAGCAACATGAACTAGTTCTCCAAATCCACCTTTCCGGAGTTTCGCAGCAACCTGCGGCGGCGAGAGCGGCGGGGCTGGGGGCTGCACCGGGCTGGGAGGAGGAGCAGGGCTGGTCTTAGAAATTGGTTCGCTCTCCCGACTCTCCAAAAGCGCCACCAACACACCAGGTTCACGCAGCGAGAACTTGGCAGGTGTTCCTATAATAATTTCAGAGTAATTATTTTTTCTACTAAAGTCCAATTTAATTGCGCGTTAGAGAAGATGCGGAGAGTGCAGTTTTGAGCCCTCCAACCCGCAGCGCACCGTCAGGGTCACGGGGACGAGCCTCCCGCGGGTGGGTTTGTGCCTCCCAGAAGCCTCCGGCCGCGTGGGCTCGCTGCAGCGTCCCGGCCGCGCTCCGCGCCTTGCCCTGCTGTCCTGGGCATCCGCGTGGCGGCCCTCGGAAAAGTTGGCGGCGCAGCCCGTGGGGCGCCCGGGCCGCACAAGGCTCACTCACGCGGCCTCGCGCGACGGCGGGGCAGGGGAGCCACCTCGGCGCTCACTGCGGAGCGCGGCGACGCGTCACAGCCAGAGGCTGCGCCCGAGGGCCCGGGAGCCCGCAGCCCGCCTCGCCCGTCCGCCGCGCCGCCTCCCGCTGACCCCGCCCGCCCGGGCTGCCGCGAAAACCCGGCGCCGCGGAGAGCCGCACTGGGCATGCTCGGCGCCGGCCGGCTCCGCGCTCGGTGGGGAGCGCCGCACTCGGGCGGTCCGCGGCGCAGCCCGCATCGCTGCGAGGCGCCGGAGGAGGCGGCGGCGGCTCCCGCACCAGCGCTGCCGGGCGTCGGGCGCTCTCGGGCTGGCCATGGCGAGGGGCGCACGGCGACCTCCTGAGTGGCTCGACGGAGTCAGGTTCGCCAGGGCGCGCGGGTGGCGGGGCGCGGGCGGGCGGGAGCCTGCACCCCACTGGAGGCCGAGCGGAGCTGCGGAACTTTCGGGCGCTCGGGTCGGAAGAGCCAGCAGCCCAGGCGGGGTGCTGGGGGCTCTGCTGGATGGGGGCAGTGGGCTCCGGGGACTCAGGATGCGCGGATCTGCGCGGGCTGGGCTTTCGGGCGACCTCGGAGGGCGGGGAGCGCGAGGTCCACAGCTTGCTGCCCCGCAGCTGCCCCACTACTCCCCTTGGAAAAAAGGACGCCGAGCTTAGCTGGGCTCTGGATCGCTGAGGTCACCGTGCCTCAGTTTCCCCGGAGAGGGGGAAAGGTGTTCTGGTTTTAGCCCCCAGAGCGATGAGTGCGGGTTGTGCGTCGGAACCCAGAGGGCGCCGCGTCCTGATGCTGCGGGAGTGGGAAGCGGCTGGTGCTGGGAGCCGCCGCCTGGCGACTGGAGCCCTCAGAGTTTGTCGCATTTCACACCTAAGCAAGTTGAATTACTTCATGGCCTGGGATGAGAAAACGTGCTTTTTGGACTTGGATAACAAAGTCATTGAAGAATAGATTTATTTATTAAAATAGTGAGCAGCAGCCTGCCTACCTCTAAAAAATTTTGAGCTTGCAAATTGCATGACTGATAAAGCAAATGAGCAAAAAAAAAAAAAAAAAAAAAAAAAAAAAAAAAAAAAACAAGAAAAACCAAAATCTGCTGGTCCATTATGTGCCCACGCTGTAAAAAATAACCTATTAAGGTTCGATTGTGGTTGTTTTTAAAGGCACTTGTCGAAAGTTTGGTTACGGTAGAACCGTCTTCATATTGCCTTTAGCAAACTTGGAAACCTAGCAGTGCTCAAGTGTAATGTTGTTTGAAGCTTTCTCACTTTTGTTTCTAGATGAAACACATTTTTTTTCAGTTGCTACTATGCTGAACATAGTGAAATGCTCAGGATGAAATGCAGGGTGAGAAAGGATTTCAGGAAAAAGAAAGATGTAATTCTACAGATGTTTGGCTAATACTGAAAGTATAATTTGCAGCCTCATTAATGGTTCTACTTTTGCTCCTAAAACCACCAATCTTGGGATTATTGGCTGTAATAAGGGCAAGGTATACAATTGTTATTCTAGTAAGAACTAGTTTTACCTCTAGTGGGTTCTGTTGTTTTGTTTATTAAGCTTCTTACAGACTTCTTGTTCAGTGTGTGTACGTGGCGGGGGGCCATGTGGGTGTGGATGGGTGGGTGGGTGGGTGGTGATAATGGTACTCCTACAGAGTACTGACACCTGGGGTCTTCGTGCTGAGCTGCCTCACCAGGCAATTTTTTTTTTCAATTTTTTTCTTTCAATCAATTTTTTCAGTTTTTGTTTTGTTTTGTTTTGTTTTGTTTTGTTGGTGGATCCTGGGATTGAACTCAGGCCCTTGCACTTGCCAGGGACGCCCTTATTCCACTGAACCATCTCTCTGGCCCCTTTTTTTTTCAAATTTTGAGACATATCAATTCTAAAGTTGTCCAGGGTAGGCTCAAGTATGTTTTCCTCTTGCCTCAGCCACCCAGAATGCTGAAATCACAGGTGTATGGTTTATTGACATTTTTACTTGACCTTAATAGACTTTAGAAATCGACTGATGTATATATGTGGATGAGAAAAGCCTGTGTGGTGAGTGCTTACTTATAGCTTGAGATGTCTCCAGATCTTGAGAGGATTCCAAGTCCTCAGTGATTTCTACAGCTTGTCTCTGTGCTGTGCTTGTACATAATCTCGACTTGATAGCAGGAAAAGCTTGGAATACCCATATGGAAACAAACAATGGTAACAGCATGACTCTGGTTTGTTCAGATTAGACCTTCCCTGCTCCATTTTAGCCAAGTGGTTTGGTTGTTGGTGCTCATTGCTTGAACATGTATTTCTAAATGAATTTATAGAAAAATATAGCAGTTTGAGGAGCCCAACACACATATTGAATAATAGTACTTATCTTTGGCATAAAATGGCATCAAGTTTAAAATCTGCAGTGAAAAACAGCACACAGGCACGACTCACCCTGGACAGCAGCCCTGTGTTCTTAGGCTCCAGAGTCTCCCCTCAGTTTGGGCTCTTTCTGACCTGTAGGAAGCCGCTGGGCCTTAGTTTACCTTTTGTAACATTGCATTTAATCCGTACCACCCCTTCTGGATATAAATTTTCTGTTTCCTTAGTACTAAGACAAGCAATTGAAATATAACCAAAAACTTATTTACATGCTGCCCTTGGCTTTAAAAACTCAATAGTCCCTTTAGCTAAAACTAACAAAACCAAAATGAGTGTGGTTTAAGGAATTTTATTATTGCTAATTTTAAAAGGTGGATTTATATTCAAGTTACAACACAGGTGATAATCTCTCTCTCTCTCCCTCCCCCACCACCTTTTTTTAGGACAGGGTCTCAATATGTAGTTCAGGCTGGCTTTGAACTCACTATGTAGCCCAAGCTACCCTCAAACTCACACACATCGTCCTCCTTCAGCCTACCAGTGCTGGGATTATATATGTGTTCCACCATGCCCTGCTGATAATCACTCTTTTAAACACAACTCCTGGACTTCTTCAGCTCAATGGCCAGACACATGATGTTTAGTTTTGTTCTGTGTTTGTGTTCTGTGCTGTATGATGTTGGTGACACTATACATTCATGGCAAACCATTGTCTTTAAAAATAGATCTTTCTCCACTTATGTGGCCTTATTTATTTAACTACTCTTTGGATTGAGGCCTACATTGAAATACTTGAGGCTATCTAAAATTTGTTTCATTTGGAATTTTAATAATGTTTATGCAAGAACTTGTAGATATTGAAACACCGAATAAATACTGCAGCCTTTAATACTCAACCAGCCAGTTGGATTTGTTAGACAAGTGCTTTGTTTTTAAATTCAGAAATCATGCCGATGATATCACATCTAACTTGGCATCAAACCCAGCCCTTGCAGTGCAACTTGTCTGTCTAAACTCAGAAGGACACTTTGACAATGTTTAGTAATCCAGGTATTACATCCCTGGAATAGTTAGAAGATTAAGGGGTTTGGCTGACTGTGGTAATAAGCAGTTGAGAGCTGCCAGAAGTAGCTGCTAAGTTATACCCCGAACAGAAGTCTTATGAAGGTGTTGTTCTTGCCTGTTTCTTCCTGAGGTCTTTATGCATTAAAGGACCACATTATTTTTTTCCCTATGTTTATAGTTAAGCCTGCAAAAATGAGTAAGACAGTATGACTAGTCAAAATGATACATGCTTGAGGACAAATAAATTACAGTACGAGATAAGTGCCATAGTCCTTGTGAGCACAGGACACCATGGAAAGAGACCCTGAGGTTGGCAGGGGAGAGAGCCTCCTAGGCTGAGTCACCTTTCCCTGGGCCATGAGGAATGGGCTGAAGTCTTCTGCAGAGGCAAGTGGGCAGAAGAAACATTATTATGATAGACAAGAAAACACTCCCAAGATATTTTGACATCTTGCAGAAAAGGAAAAGGACCTTACGTAGGGGAGATTATTTGGGGCCATCCAGGGGGACTCAGTGGATTCACTACTGTTCTTATAAGTAAAGGAGGCAGGCAAAAGTCAGGGTCACACCGGTGCCATGTGGGAAAGATTGAACTGGCGATTGCTGGCTTTGAAGGTGAAAACAGGTCACAAAACCATGTGAAGAAGTCTTTAGAAGCTGACAAAGGCAAGGGAATGCTCCTTCCTCATTAATTCCTGGACCTGTAAGACCCACGTTGAACTCCAAAGCTACAAAACTGCAAGATAAGAAGTTACTGTGGCTTTAAGTCACTAAATCTGCAACAATCTGTTGTAGCAGCCACAGAAACTGAGCACAGGATGTACAAAGAAAGCTGCAGTAGGGTGGATGAGGGGAGTGAAGAAGTGTGTTGTTGCGAGTAACTTAATGTCATGCAAAGCAGCTTGGTTTTATCCCAGGAGAGATAAAAATGGGTAACCAGATAGTGCACCGGGGAGTGGGCAGATGCTGCCAAGTTTATTTTCCTTAAAAAAGCCAATATATAGGAAGACCCTCAGTTTCATAGGGTAGTTTGACAAGTGGGGTGTCACAGAGGGAGCCAGCAGCCAGTACAGATCTAAAACTGGCATGTTTTAATTCAGGTCTCTGAGCTGATCTGAAATGGCATATATATGTGTATGTTGAATCAATAGCTTAAGAAGATGTTTACCCACCATTCATAGCAGGAGGATCTAGAAATTAAAGCATAAGGACTGAGGCACATTTCAGCTGCAGATGGTCCCCAGTTTAACATGGTTCAACGTAAGGGACGATCTGTTGATTTTAGGTGGGTAATCAAGACAGAACCCCATGGTAAGTGAAGGATGGTTCATCCTTCGTTTCCAGTCATTGTCCTCTTAGCTGCAGTCTTATGTTCTGCCAGGTGCATGTCATGCTCACAGGAGCAGGGAACTGTGGACGCTCAAGTTTAAAATAATTGACTTGAGAATGAAAAGATTTCACATGGGCTCGCTCTAACTAGTGGGTCATCGCTGCTTCCAGTGGTCTTGCAGTAGCTCAGTCAGGAGACTGCCATGCTCAGCAGTGTGGGCCATGGGCTCCTGGATTGGTAGGGGATGGGTGACAGCTGTCAATACTAAATCACCAAACTTCAAGGAGTAGTTACTGCGTAAAAAACCCCCTCATGCCATCCACATATTCAGTCTCTGCTATGGACACAGGCCCCACATCTGCCCATACAGCCTTCGCAGACTGTGTGTATCTGGAAAATCTAAACTGAATAAATCTACTTTCATGTTCTAAGACTGATGCTGAAAACCTACATGTGGAAAAGTTAGGAAAAGAAAAACAGACATTTCAGACAGTGTAGTAAAGGGAACCCTCGGCTAGCAATATCTGGCGTTGGAAACAACAGTGCAAATTGACTAAAATTGATCTTAATGAAAATAAAATGGTAATGATCTAGTTTGTTTAGTTTCCATTCACATAACTTCATTAAGCTTTACACACAAATGTCCTCGTAGGGTGATGGAATAAGTTTTGTTTTCCACTGTAGTACAATCTCAGTATAAACCTGTTGGTCTAAAACATTCAGAGAGTCTACGAAGGATAATGACATTTACTTGGAAATAGCAGAGGACAGTCATAGAAATATGCATCATAGTGAACTAGGGGCATATTCAAAGAGGTTGAAGCAAGGAGAAGTTTTTGAAAGATAGAAATAGGATTCTGTTAGATATTTTGAAAAAAAATACCCTTTGGCCATAGTAATTACTACCAAGAGTAGCTTCAGTCTGAGGTTGAACAGAGGTGATGGGCGGATGTTCTGGTAGTAGAAGAGCATTGTACAATGAAGTTGTGGTGGCCTTTGTGTGCATTTGAGACCCTGCTGTCTTTTGTGATAGTTCCTATCAGGCAATCATGCATGAGAACTCTTTCATCATAACTTCCTGGCTTTGTTTTTTGTTCAGATTGACAAAGTTGTGCATTTACTCAGGTGTTTATAATTCTTCCAATCATACCTTCATTTTTCAGTCTTCTTCATGGTCTTTGGTGCTCAAAAGTATCTTACTTTTTTTCTTTCTCTGAGAGGTTACCCTCTTTTCCCAGCATTTTTTTTTTCCCTTTGGTTGTTGTTGTTGGCCTGCTCAGCCTATCCTAAGGGTGGGGCTGGCATAGAATGTTGAGGATTGAACTGCAGTCCCCTGTGCCTGCCTAAGCTTGCCTAAGTAGGCGCTTTAGACCACTGAGCTATCTCATAGCCCCTTCCTAGCATTCTAATTCAGTGTTCTCATCCTTGAGCTCACTGTGTTCCTTTGGGGTGATTTGTTTTCCCATGGCTGCAGTGGTCACTTCTGAATATGCTGCTATCTCCAGGTCTCTAACTTCTCTCAGGCCCATAGTCTGTCCATTCATGAATTCATGATTCATTCAATACATGTTGACACCTTGAGATCTTATAGTCTAAAGGGTGGATAGACCATCAAAAAGGACAGTTACTGCAAAACTAGGATGCTAGGGATAAGAGAAAGCTGCCATGGTATCCTGGAGGCTTCTAGCCAAAGCTTCAAAGCTAAGTAGGGGTCTGTTTGCCAGATTTGCGAGTGAGGAGGGCAGCTTGGGGAGCCACAGAGGGGCTATGGAAACCATTAGGAGTCAGAAAGGGTCCTGCAGTGGGGCCAAGTTGCAGAGATATCATTGAAGGGCGGTGACTAGAAGTCAGATCCTGAAGGATGCATATGTCCAGCTACGGACTTCAGTTTTGTGCTGTTGACAAAATGAAGCGAATGTGTTTTAAATCAAATCTTGTGGGGTCAGGGGCCTTTAGCAGCAATGGGGAGTGTAGATCAAGGCAGGCAAGATTAGAAGGAGGCAGAAGTCTCTTAGGGTGGTTGCAGTTTAGAGGTAATGGGCACCAGGGGAAAACCAGGGATGTGGCAGCCGGGTGTTTAGGGATGAGAATCACTAGGATGAGGCATTTTAAACAACTTCTTCATTAACTGCGTTATCTGTGTCAAAGGCAGAAGCACACCTGCCCTGAGGGATTATGGGTTTAGAACAGCTCTTCCCAGCTCAGCTACCCAAGATGAGACTGCAGCTCCAGTTAGGACAGGTTCCCTGCATGCAGGATTAAAGCTTGAGGGTTAGTGAAACCCATCACCAGAACCCTGTGCTGGGGATGAAGTTAGAACCTGACCATTGCAGGACACCGACTTCGCAAGAAAGACATAATGTAAGGAATTGACTCTCCATCATTCCTCACTTCTAGGTAGAAGCATTTGGGCCTAGCCCTGAGACTGCACACAAGCTGGTGTGGGATGGACCCCTCTAGTGCTGGAATGGAAGTATAATCCTGGCCCTTCTCTTGTGGAGGACTTGAGTTTGCTGATGGAGATGGAAGAGCATAGAAGGCAAGGTTGCTCTTAGAGGAAAATGAAGAGGCTGGAGCTGAATGCTCCAGAGTTGGTTGTTGATGGAGCCCACCCAGAGAAGACAGAGCTGAAGCACTCAGATTGTTTTCATGGGTTAGGTGAAGCAGTACCTCTCCCAGACATGGTAGGATGCATCTTTCCCCATGTCTATAACTTTCTGTACCTCCTTGAAATTGGTGAAGGGTCTCTATCTGTGGCAGTAAGGACAACTAAAGCTTTTCTTCACCAGAGGCCAGATTCCTTGCCAGTAAGAAAGAACGCAGTTACACAGGGACTGAGATGAAAGATGCAAACCTCATTTTTCCTGGGCCTTAGCAATAGAAGGTATTTGAGTAAAGACTGCTGGTTTGTGGCTCCTGCTTGTATCCAGGCCTTCTTTTGATTTCTTCACAGCCTCAGATAAACCTGCGTAGCTGAAACTTCCAGGAACCTTTGCACATTCTTGTTTGTCACCTGCTGTTATTACTCTCACATTATAAATTGCTGCTTCCCCACTACACAAAGGCTCTGGCTTGTTCCCATGCTACTGGCTGGATCTGCCCTTCACACTTGACCTCTGCCTGCCCATCTTCCCTCCAGCAGAGCCAAGTTGGAGGGAAAGATGTTTCTTCTTCAGCATTTGGACAGCCCTAGATGTCTTGGTCCCTGTATCCCCTCTCCTCACAGTTCCCAAAAGGCTAAGATTTCTCTCAATTTCCAAACACTTTTGAGGAGCTTGAAATTCATGAGAACATGAGTATAACTTTGGTTCCTCTGGCTCTGTAGTGCTGGCATTTCTCCCCACACAGGGAACTCTTGACTCCCCCTGCCTTTGTAGTGCATTTCATCCCTACTTCTGGCTATGAGGGCCTCCCCTTTTCCCCAGAGGTATCAGTTTTTGCTTCCAAAATAAGGGATCATCTGTCTCACAGGACACTTTATCATTTCACCTAAAAATCCAGAGCCATCCTGCTGTTAAACAAAATTCCTGCAGGAATGCCCTGACATCCCAGAGTTTTTGAAGCGGGCACACACAGCAGAAGTCGTGTATGAGCTTCAGGGAAGGCGGAATGTAATAAAGGATTTTACTAATTGCCATGTGGGTTTATCTTTACCCTTATTTGTCTCAACTAAAATTTCTTCTTCTGGGAAAACTGTCCCGATTCCCATAGATGACCTCTAGGTTTTTGCCAACCCCCAGGAACATCCTACCACCCTCCAGCCTGTCCATCTCTGAGTTTCTGAGGTATTTACCTCAGTTAGTGTGCATGCACTGCTTTGGATGCAGGTGGCACCAATTCTAAGTACCTTGATGGCAAAGACCTAGTCTTGAGTTTGTTCTAATACTCACAGCTGTTGGCACTAAATTGACAGTAGTGGCCTCGTTACTGCTCTGAGGTGAGTGTAATGGATATGACCAGGTGCTTAATGTTTTTATCACCTATGTAAAGCTGACCGAGCGGCTGAGAGGTCATTGAGAACGCTGTGCCCAACAGTCTTTCCAAAGCCAAGAGAAAAGGCATGTTTCTTCTTGCCTTCCATATGAAACCAGTAGATCCCTGTTTTCAACTTTGGTCCGGTGGTTTGTTTAATTATCATCATTTGCCACACAGTTACACTGAAAAACATGTAACTTTGGTGGAAATCGGATCTTAAGATACTAAAGTCAGGGAGAAGATGATTCAAATTCAACAGAATTCTGTGAAGTGTTGCACTTCGATACAAAATTTTAAAATAATAATTCCATAGGCACGATGGCTCAGACCCATCTGGCAGTCAGTGTGCCCAAGCTGGTCACTCAGCTACCACTGTGCTCATGTTTTAAGAGTCCCAGACTGCAAGTGAGGGGACGTGGGCTCCGCTGGGATTCCCGGTGTGGACTGGGGGTGCAGCCCTGCTTCCTATGATGTGGTGGGCACAGTTGCCAGGGCCCTCCCTGCTGTAGAGTGTGGTGAGGCTCTAGGGGGCCTATGTGTGAAAGCAAGAGTGTGTTGTAAATCACAAATGCACAATGACTCTAAAGGAAGTAATTGCCCGGCTCTTAGTAAGTAAATCATGCGGAGTTTGAGTTACAAGATCTCTTCTGATCTAGTTTTCGCGGAGATCCAGGTCCTAGTGAAAGTCATTGAAACTGCTTGTAGGACTCAGGAATGTTGGTTATGCAATTCTACTGTGTGGTAATGAGGTGGTGAACAGGGAGGAGAAGGAAGAAAAGCTATTTACCATCTCTGGGCATTGAATGCAGTTTTTTCAAATCAAATTTTATTCTAATGAAAGAAGAAACTTTAGCTGGCCCAGCTCCTTTGCTGTGAATTTGAATGGCTTTAATTAAAACAGCCAAAGGTGCACACACCTCGAGATGCTTCATAAATTAAGAATATATTACTTAGGAGAAATAAACCCCCCATAAACTTCACTCGGGTGTTTGCAGCCTCCACCCCCTCGCCCATGTTACCGGGCTTCTGCTCTCAGTGCTTTTCAGGGAACATTGGTCTCTTAGGTTTCACTGCAAAGTAAGAAAGCCTTTCTGAAAACTGACTTTTAAGAAACTTTGGTTTATATTTTAGTTTTGTAATAAAGAGTTAATGTACTTACCTAAAATGTCGAAGAAAATAGTAGCATTTGTCAGAAGTGCAGGGTAAGTGTAGATGACCAGTAAATTAGTAATAGGTGTAATCTAGAAAGCATAGAAATGCAGTAGAATAAATTACCCAGAAGATACTCCAGCGCTTGCTGTGAGTGAGCCTTGGCTTAAACATTGGGCACCCAGACAGGAACAGCAGCATCAGAGTGACCCAACCCCCCAGGGGCCCCTGCCTCAACAGAGCAGGCACAACACAGGAATAGTAGTTCGTACAAATTAATTTAAAGGTAAGTCAAATGTAGTGTAATGGTTGATATATTGTGTCTACTTGAGAACTGAGAAAGGTAGAAGCTTAACTAAGGATTCAGAAGGGACAGGGGCCTCACTTTGTAAACAGCCTGAGTTTGTGAAGGAGGGGGACAGAAAATGGCGTGGGCAGGTTGCCTGCATGCAATACAAGGGAGGAAAAGAGGCCACTCTTCCACACTGTGCTCTTGCGGCTCTCACTGTCTTCTGCCTAGCCCTCACCACGCCCCCCTGCTCTGGAGCCAGCTGGTTGACAGAGAATCCTCCACAAACTGTGAGCTAAATAAACTTTACCTTCCTTCATCTTGGATGCGAGGTATTTGGTCACATCAATGAGAGAAAAGCAACCAAGGCAGGTGGGTAGTGATGGGGGAGGACACCAGCTTCCTACGGCATCCAGGGTGGGCCTTGCTGGCAGGATAGCACTTGAGCAGAGCCCTGCAGGCAGAAAGGAAGTGCTGTGGGACATTAGCTGTCCAAGGACCCCAGAATGCAGTCAGGCAGGGGGGTAGTGCAGGCGGCCATCCCTGGCACGACCCGGGTCCGGCAGAGGCCAGGGCAGCTGGAGGAGCTTAAGCAAGGAACAGTGAGGCTGGAAATGCCAACTGGGAAACAGGCAGGGCTTCTCCCAGATCCTAACAAGGCCTTCTCTGGCTTGGTCTCCTGTTGAGGAGCTGCTAAGAAAAATGGTCACTGTGAGAAGTTAAGAGCTTTTGGGTTTTAAATTCTTTTTTATTTTGTACCAGGAATCGAACTCAGGTGCCTGCACTTGTCAGGCGGGCGATGTGCCACTGAGCTATCTCAGGCCCCCCTTAAATTGTCTTTGAAGCATTATCCATATGTATTATTACTAAAAAGTAGTAATAAAGATAACGTTCCTGGTTCCAAGCAAGTCAACAAATACTTAAGAGCCAGCTGTATTTTCATTAGATAGAACATTGTGAATGAAAAACAACCCCTCTTCTTGAACGGAGAAAGGAAATGTGTGTATGAATGTATGTGTGAGTGTGTGTGTGCGTGCGCGTATATATACCTGTACATAAAATATGTGGCATGATACATAGAATTAATAAATGTTTTTAAAAATTATTATAATAAAAGACATTAACCCCTCACATTTCAAACACACACACCATCATTCTTGCTGATTTCTGAAGCAATTCTGGAAATTGTTTTCATGAGTGTATTAAATTGACTATCATGGCTGTCTCAATGTCCTGAATCAATTAAAAACATTTATCTTTCGTGATCGTTTTAACTTTTGAGGAAATAGAGATCTGGTGAACAAAGTGGATGAGGGTGTTCCATAAGATTCTTACAAACTTTTTTATTGGATGGCAACCAGTGTTTGCTGCATGTTTTTTCACACCCTGTAAAGACACAAAAGTAGACTTCCAAAAATGCTTTAAAAAGTGGTAAGAATGATGGGGTGTGTTTGAAGTGGCGGGGAATATTTTGAAGGGGATTAATGGTAATATACATCTTACTACGACAATTTTTAAAATCTTGAATAGTCAACCTTTTAAAAATCACATCTCGTGTAGCCATCAAGCGCTTTCTGGTGCACAAGAGGTTTCCACCCTTTAAGTCACAAATGGCCTGGTCATTTCGGCGCCTTGCCCTGGTCATAGTTGCTGCAGTGGGATTTTGTATCTGCACAGAAGTAGCTTCCAGCTCTTTCTCTCTCTTCACCCCCACTCCACATCCTCCCTTCAGCAGTCCCAGTCTTAGCCCCAGCTGTCATGGTGAGAGTAGTAAACTCAGGAAGAACATGCAGCAGCTTGGAAGGATCAGCTAACTCACAAGGGTCATTACTAGGGAATTACGGGAGGAGGAGGGGAGCCAACGTCTGAAATGCTAAACTGGTCAGCTCTTCACACCCCATCCCAGAATGTCTATTCTTGACGGTAACCTCTAGGCCATCCCATTTCTTGCCCCAAGAGCTCTTTTACAAACCCTTGCCTGTGCTGTAATCCTCTCGCTGGCTGTGAGACCTGTAGTGTGTTCTTAATACTGACTGGAGCTTGGAACACAGGATAGGTCTGTATTAGAAGTCAACTCTCTGTCTTGACTCCTGTTCTATCCTTCAGGCTTATAGTGAGTTCAGTATCTTTATTTCCAATGGCTATTTTACTGCATGGTAATCAACCACTCTTTGTAAGGTTGTGTGAGAAACTGCCTTCCCAGTTCCGGGCCAGCGAGGTACATTTGGCCAGTTCAGAAACTACACAAAGACTCATTCAGGACCAAGGCTTTAGAAATTTACAAAGTATCCAGAGTTAGCAAGGACATGTAAATGCTCTATTACTTTAGGCCCTGCCTCATACTTAGGGAAGTTTGTTAAGAATGTGGATCCATGATTTGTAGATAATTTGCTCTGTAGGCTGCATGGGGGGGCATAGGTTTGCTGGGCAGTCTGGACCTATGGGCTGGCAAGTAGGAACCCACTCCTTAGTAAAACACCTCCCTCATCTGTGAGATCCTCTGACCGTTTTGCTCAGGCCCTGAGACGTTCTGGCTCCTTACAGATCAGACTTTTCAGATGCCCATAAGCAGCCCTGTGGCTTCCTTCGCTGTGGGGGAGCAGTACCAAATACATCAAGAGCTTCTTGGGAAATGAGCTTGTATAGACAGGTAGCAAAAGCAATGCTATCCTTTAGTCCGTAACATTAAAAATTATTGGAACCAGGATGAAAATTTGAATCTTCCTATGTACACATTCCAAATAAGAAAATATTTTGGAAGGACAGATATTTTGGCTTTGGAAGGGGAATCCTAGAGTGTGATTCTAATGATAGAAAGACAGCCAGCCATGCTTCGGCATCAGCTATAGGTTGTGTATAGACGCTGGTGAAGAATGATATCAGAGGTTAGAGAAAAATGCTGTGGTGACAGCCTAGATGACATCCTTCTTCAAGAAAAAACTGTGTGGTGATGTGTTTTGGGGATTGGCCTTCTCAGGCCAAAACACATTGGTGAAAAGATACGTGGATCAAGCAGTATCCTGTTTGTAGCCAGTTCCCGGTTTGGATCCTTTCCTATCAATATCTGAGGAAATGTGAAATGCCACTTGACTCAGTTAAAGACTTTCATTCATTGGACCCCAAACTATTTTAGCCAATTTGTTTAGAATAAAAATTTAAGGGAGTTAAATATGTACTACAGTATCAGTAAGCTCTCCTAAATGCATCTGTAAACTCTTGTAAAGATGCGCGTATGGTTATAGTGCCTGATCCAGGCTGTTGAAAGAGTTGCCTTCTAGAGAAATTAATGTAACCCCAGGCCACAATCTAGGCAGGAGCAGTTGCAAGTTTTCTATTCTAATTCTAAGCCACTAAATTACATGACTCTTGAGCAGCTGTTTACCTTTTATGAGCTTCCCTTTCTCATCTGATACAAAGAAAAGCCTTTGTGAGAAGAAATCTAAGTTTTTGAAGACCTAATGTTGTAGTTCTTTAAATAAATATGTGTAATAAAGACCTGTTTTTATCTTGTCTAATATTTTTTACAGAGGAAACCTTTGATAGAATATTTTCTCTTCCTCCTTTCTAAGGTTTTGTAGGTTCTTTTTCTCTGTAAAATACTGAAAGAGCCAGGTTTGGTGGTGCACAATTGTAGTTCCAGCACTTCATGAGGCTGAGGCAGGAGGTCACCCTAAGTCCAAGGCCGGCTGGGGCTACCCAGTGAGTGACCTTAAAGCCAACTTGGATTATGTAGCAAGAACCTGTCTCACAAAAGCCAAGGAAAACAAAAAGCTGAAACAACCAGGCTCTTGAGTACCTGCCTTCTGACAATTAAGCTTAGCCGACATTTGTATTTCTCAGAATGACAATAGCATCTCATGTGCTTACTAGAGTGATCGTTAAAATAATTCAGTGACCCTCGGCAGCTTAAGCATTATATTTCTAAGAACTTTATTTTGTGTCATTTTTTACTTTTAATCAGAACACTGTATCATGTAGGAAAAAAAGTGTGATGAAGATTCAAGAATGGTCACTTAACTACACACCATCAGAAATAAAGTATTTCAAAGATAACAGCAGTGAGATTAAAGTTATTTAATTCAAAAGACAATAGCATAAAATGGTGAGTTGTTGAAAAGCATATACATTTTGTGTGGCCAAAAAAAAAAAACAACAAAGCATAAAATTCTGCAAAGATATTAACAGTGTTATTGGTAAACTGAGACTTTATGTAGTGGCTCAGTTGTTCCCTGAGTTGTTTTTTTTTTAATCTTTTATTTGGTACAAGGTCTCACTATGCAGCTCAGACTTGTAGTGATCCTCCTGTCTCAGCTTCCCCAGAACCAGGATTACAGGCATGTGCCACCATGCCTGGTTTCAGTGGCTGGCATGTTACGCCCAGGGTTTTGGAATAGGCACAGCATGTGGTACCAGGGATTGAACCTGGGTCCTTATGCTTGCCAGGCAGGGGTTTAAACTGCTGAGCTATCTTCCCCGCCCATGTTCCCTGAGCTTAACCAGCTCATCCAGTAATCATTCACAGCAGCTCAGCAACTCAGCTTGTATTTCATTCTATCCACCGAGTATCCTCTTCTTGCATTTAGTAAGTAAATGCCAGGAGGTCACTCCTCGGTCCCATTCTCTTCCTATCAGCTAGCTGCTCGATGAGATGGGCCCAGTTCAGCTCACCTGGCTGCCCTGTGCTTTCATTTTGTAACAGCCTAGAAATTGGAGTGTCAGCCAGCTGCCTGTCATTCTCACACCCTCCATTGGGCAGGTGTTCAGAGAGAGGAGACAGAGGCAGGGGGAAGTAAAGGGTCTGGGCCACAGCTGCCATGGACCAGCAGGGCCACAGCTCCCATGGACCATGCAGGGCCACAGCTCCCATGGACTACGCAGGGCCACAGCTCCATGGACTACACAGGGCCACAGCTCCCATGGACCACGCAGGGCCACAGCTCCCATGGACTATGCAGGGCCACAGCTCCATGGACTACACAGGGCCACAGCTCCCATGGACCACACAGGGCCACAGCTCCCATGGACTATGCAGGGCCACAGCTCCATGGACTACACAGGGCCACAGCTCCCATGGATCACGCAGGGCCACAGTTCCCATGGACCATGCAGAGCCATAGTTCCCATGGACCACACAGGGCCACTTCCGTGGACTATGCAGGGCCACGGCTCCTATGGACTACAACAGGTTGCAGCTTCCAAACAAAGCTGCAGCCTCATAAGATACCACGCTAGAGGGACTGCTAGTTGAAATTCTTTTTTTTTTTAAAGAGAATAATTTTTTCAAAATATTAGAAATGATGCAGAATTTCAAAATGAGAATAGGAAATCAATAATGGTTGTTATAAAAAAAAAACAGTGGTTGTTATATTGCATCATATTATCTTAAAAGTAGTTCTCAGATTACCAGATATAGGCAAGCAAAGTTGGTCAAAACGTTTTTTAAAAGCAAGTATTAACTGTTCCTTTCCATAATCCAATAGAAATTAGTAAGAAGGTTATCTTAATTATAGTGTGTGTGTATGTGTGTGTGTGTGTGTGTGCGTGTGTGTGTGTGTGCATGTGTTTGTGTTTCCTTCTTTTCTCCTTTCCCTCATCCCAGTCCTTCCTTTTGTTTGAGCAGTTTCCTTCCCTTTCGTAGTATCTATGACACTTTCTGGCTCTTGTTTGCTCTTTCAGTGTCTCACACTAGGGAGACAATTCGGTGTTTCCACATGTGGCTCTGATTTATTTCACTGATGAGCGTGGTCTCTAGTTGCTCCATCTACCCAAATTCTTAATTCTCATATTCATGTGGATTCCACTGACTGTGTGAGCTCTAGAATTTCGGCAGATGAGACACTGCTGTGGGGGCTGCTAGTATAATTGTAGACAGTGCTGCTTGGGAGAGCTGGTCTCACTTTAACGTGCTATAAGATTGTCCTAAAGTCCTGCGCACTCTCACTCCATGTCTCCTCCGTTCCTTTCCTTGCCATGTAGTTTTAGTTCAGGCTCCTACTCTTTCTTCCCTTGTGAGCTAGCAGTCTCCAAGCTACCTCTGAATAACCACCCTTGCTATGAGTAATCAGGGTGATCTTTCCAAGCTCAGAGCGAGCCAGTTGCCCAGCTGCCAGCCTGTGCACGCACCACTTCCTTTGTGGTACATGCTGCTCCCCTGAGTTTCTGGACCAGCCCGTTTTACCCTCTTCCAGTACCACCCAGTGATGACTAATTATGCAAATTCCCAGTTGCCAAGTTCTCTTTACTTTCTTTGAGTACACTGCCCCTTTTTGAGGCCAGCTTCTTCATTTTGGTCCATTTGGCAACTCCTTTTATTCAAACTAAGGTATCACTTCTAGAAAATTCTCCCTGGCTTTGCTAAGCCACTTGAACCTCTTCTCCCAGTGGATCCTTGAATCCACCACTCACCCGCACCCCCGCCCCCAGTCACACTGTTATGTTTCTCTCCTCTCCCGTCAGATTTGTGGATGACAGGGATAGGCGTCTTCCCTCCTTAGTACTTTCCACCCTGGATTGCCACATTAGTGCCTGGCAGGGTGTTATTTCTCAGGTGATGCACATTGATTGGGATGGAATTAAGCCCCGCTATGCACTTCTAAAAGTAAACTAACAGCAGTGTCTTTTCTTGCTTTCACAACACGGTCCTGTCGATCATCAGAGTCGGGTATTACCTTTGTGCGACAGAAGGTATCAGGAGCCTCCACTTGCAAGAAGAAAACATGTTGAAGAAAGGATACCATGACTCTCTTCCTATAACATGACTGGACATAAAGATGCATTTCAATTGAGTTATCACTTCAATGATTAGATTGGGGAGTCAGTAGTTGAAATTGTACAAATTTCTTGGGCTTTTTCCACAGAGAGATTGCCTTTGCTACCTCAAAATTCAGTATTATTTTGATCTTGAAAGGTATTAAGTCAGACAAAGTGGCCAGTGAAAAGTTAATGTTATGATTTTTAATAGTTGAAGCAGACTTTTTTTTTGTTTTTGTCTTTTTTTTTTTTTTTGTATTGGGGATCAAATTCAGGAACTTGCACTTGTCATGAAAGGTACTTTCACTGCTGAGCTATCTCCCTGGCCCATGAAGCAGACTATTAAAATTTTGTTTTTAAAGACATATGTGGTTATTTTTAATTGCTAGAGATACATAAAAAATTGCAGAATTATATAGCTGCAGCAGCTTCCATTGCATGTGTGATTTAATGAGCATTTTCTTGCCTCTTTCCAATGCATATGGGGCTGGGTTTCCTTCCTTTCTTCACGAGTGGAAACCTCTCAGGGTGTGTCCTAACCAGGAGGCAGCTTTTCTGCCATATCATCCTTCATGTGCAAATGGAAACAGTAATGACTCTCAGTCAATGTTGTGACAAAACCCAGTTGGATAACTGTACAAATATTCATCATGGTGGATGGGAAAATACCAGCATTAACCCTGCCAAGAGAAAACAATAATATATATTCATGTAATTCAAAACACCCCTTTTCTCTCAGCCCCAAAATACTTGGACAAAAGTCTTGCTGACCCTGGGTAGAAGAGCAAGGAGAAGATTCAACAGAGCATTTCCTTAAACACTTTAGATAAAATACAAGTGCTTGAAAAAAGGGAAGAAGCCAAATGAAAGAAAACATTTGATATTTGTTAAATATTTTCTCTTTTGTCCTATTTATGGAAAACAAAGTGTTCTATAAAATTTCTCACAGGCCATGAGCAGACATATGAAGCTTAACACTTTGTCCATTGTAGCTTTTGTGAAACCCTCATTTCGAAAACTGTAGTCTTTGTTTTTGTATTTTCAAGGACTGCATTTTAATCCACTAGACAGCAGTACTTAAGGTTTACTCTTTCGCGGCTAAATTGTCTTTCACAGTATTGAATGTTATTAACTGAAGTTATCATGAAGTTGTGTACTGTAAAATCCTGGTTGGAGAGGTTAAAAAAAGTGCATTTGTAGAATGTTTCTCAGCGTCCAGAGTCACAAGGTATACACATTGTAATTTAATCTTAAGTGGTTGGCACTACAGTCCACATACACATGGTTTCATGCAGCAAGTATATGAAGGTTGGTATGATGGCTTGCATTAGAGAATCCTGCAGAGCTCTGTCGTCGAGTCTTTGCCATCTAGGAACTGTCCTTGTGATTGAAAAGATGTTTCTTCAAGACAAGTGCAAGACCACATACCCAGGAGGAGTGGCAGAAGTTGGTGCGTGCGGCAGGTGCCGTGTGAGGACGGGAGGACTGCAGGTCTGTGCCTTCTGTAGGTCTGCCACAAAGGGAAGGCAGAGAAGAGGCGGGGTTATGGGGTACTTAATTAACAAGCATCATCACCTGCCGTCTCTCAGGCTGTTCAGTTACCCTTCTACCTATCCATGCCCAAGCCCACAGCACCAGAGAACAGGTGGAAATACGCCCTCCGAGCTCCACTGTGAGTGGACATGGCCTAAGACTTGCTGCGTGTAGTACCATTCTCTATCCCCTAAGCCCCTGACAATGTGTCTGACATAAAACAAATGTTTTAAATAAACAATGAGCACCAGAAGAGCATGGTATGTGATACAGTAATTTTTTAGTAAAACTGTTAATCTATTAGTGCCAGTCAGTTCAGTGTAAAAACTCTTTGATGATGTGTCTTTTGCCCTTTAATAACTGCAGCATGGGACAGAAAGAGAATAGGAATGGGAGAGGAAAAGAAGCAGCGTGGAAACTAAAATTCCCACATTAAAGGCAAGTTGATCTCTGTACATTAAACAGACTCTAAAAGGCAAGTTGCAGCTTCTACACAGTCACTGTTTCTAGCCCAGAGCACTTTTATTATGAAAATATCAAAACTCAGCAACACCCGCTTCTTTTTCTTCTTGCACCCACAATGTGTTTGAAAGTAGAAGTGACCCCTGTTTAAAAATAACTCTTGAACAGCGCATTTTAAAGTTCTTTACTCTTCTATTTGGAATATTCTCCCTAATTGTGAAAAAGTTATAGTATATTTACTCCACTTATTTATTACAACCTATCTCTAGCTTTGTTTTATCTTTGATTCTCTGATGAAGTACCAATGCAGGTGTCTGCCCCAGCCTAGGTGGCAGGGAATCAGTGACCCAACCTCCTAATCCCAAGATACCAACAACGAGCTGGGCATGGTGACACATGCCTGGAACCCAGCCCTTGGGAGGCTGAGGCAGGAGGATTACTGCCAGTGTAAGGTCAGCATGAACTGAAGTCATGTATAATGGTTCCTTGTGGTGACATGGCACCAAATGAAAGACCAGAACAAAAATATGTCTTTTAAGTGACGTAATTTAAAAATAGATTTAGCAGTCATTTCCAGTTCAGGATGCTTTGTACATTATGTTAACACTGATTCTGATATTTATCAATGTGTCAATATGCTTGTTATGTATACATTTGACTGTGATCTTCACAGTTGTCCTGTGTTTGGTAATTTCTTGACCAAAAACATACAGCCAATAAAAGTGGTTAGAACCTTGTCAGCCATAACATCACCTGCCTGTGATTCCGGTGCAGATGGCATGCTTGAGCCCAGCCTGAGCAATTTAGTTACTTAGAAAGACCCTGTCTCAAAATTAAAAGGGCTATGGGTGCAGTTCAGGACCAAGACCTTGGGTGTAATCCCCAGAGCCACCACCAACAATAAAAGTGGCTAAGAATGGAGATCCTGTTCATCTATCTAAATCCTGAGAGAGGGCTCCTGACAGCTCTCCTCTCATGGATGGCGGCTTTACAGCTGCCCAGAGAAAAGGAAACCACACAGTTAACCAAGTAAAGAAAGCTGTTTCCGGAGTCACAGCGGTATCTCTGGTCCCACTGCAGCGTGCGTAGTCTGCCCTTGCCACAGTGGGGAGATGTGCAGGTTCACTGGGGCTACAGGGCCAGCACGGGAAGGGCCGGCACTGAGAAAATGCTTCTTTCTTGCTGAGAAAACACATGATCTGAAGCCAGTTTATCACCACCAGGTACCTCTTCCTGTTGATTATGTACAGAATTGAAATAATGGCTTCTGCCCTTGGACAGATCTCCATTCTGCAGACAAATTGATCAGGCATCCTGTGTGTTAGGAGCAGCGTCATAGGCTAAAGATGCAGAGATAAAGGAGGCAGCATGGGCCGGTGAGATGGCTCAGTGGAATAAGCACCTCCCTGGCAAGTGCAAGGGTCCGAGTTCAATCCCTGGTTCCACAAAAAAAAAAAAAAAAAAAAAAAAAGGAGGCAGCATGTGTAGGACAGTATCGTCCTAAGGGTTGACATATAGGTGAGTAGGAGAGAATAAAGACTTGAAAAGTAGACCCACCCTATATGAGTAATTGTTTTAACAAGAGGGCATAGTAATCCTTTAGCAGAAGGACAGACTTTTTTACACATAGAACTGAAATAACTAGATACCCACATGGGAGAATGAGAACCTGAATTTGTTGAGGGTGTACACAGAGGTAAGAACTGAATCGTGATGAATACCAACACTGGGAAGAGGCAGTGGAGTTTTGATGGTGATAGAAATGTTCAATACCTTGTTCACTGCAGTATATACGCAAGTGCATATTGTCAAAAGCCATTAAAAGGTGTACCTAAAGGAAGCACACTATGTTGAATATAAATTATAGCAAAGTAAAGTTGATTTTTTAAAAATTATATTGTATAACTCTCCTGCTAAAAATTTTCTAATGAACATTATTCTTTCTTTGGTTTGTGGTGTTGTTTTTGTTATCTTTGTTGTTGAAAAAGGCAATTTCATTATATGGATCAGGCTTGCCAGATATCCCAGGCTGACCTTCAGCTTACTGTCCTGTCTCAGCTTCCCATGAGCTGGGGCCATAGGGGTGGACCACCACACTCAGCCCCCACTGAATGTGAGACATTACCCAACTCTCTTTAGTCTGGCCTGCAGAGCCCTAAATGGGTCCGTCTACCTCTCTGACCAATTGTGTAACACTTCTCTTGTTTCTTCACCTGCAGTAATTGCTTTGTTGTTCCTTCTTCCTGGAACGCTCTTCTCCCAGGTCTTGGCCTTGCTGACCCTGGCTCAGGGCCCACCTCAGCTGAATCCTTCCCAGCTGCCTAGCTCAGCACTTAGCCCATCATGGTGTGCTTATCAAGATGTGCATTTGTGGCTGAAATCCTGTTTTTATACATGTGCTTTTCAGTGTTCTCTTTACTTTATGAGAGCATAAACTCCACCGAATGTGAAGGATCTTTATTGTCTACCTTTGTAAACTTTTTTGAGTGAATGAATAGGTAAGGAATTCAGATTTCATGATGTAAGCATTGGGGAAACATTGAAGGCTGCTAAGGAAAGGAATGACACTACAGTTTAGGTCATGGTGTGGTTACTCTACCAGTGGCTATGAAGGTTGGATGAGGATTTGAGGAAAGATGGAAGTCAGGCAGATTATGCAAAAGTCTACCATACCGTTTCTGGTAAGAGAAGGTCACAGGATGGATCAGATCTAAATAATCTGTAATAAGTGAAACCACCATGGGACTACTGATATTCTGGGAGAGAAGGACAGTGTTTTAGGCTATTCCCTTGCATCCCTCCGTAGACAGTGTGGCCCTCATGCCAGTGAAATAAAGGATCCTAGAACTGTCATATTTTGCAGATAAGATCAGAAGTTTGATTGTGAAATATTAATTTTAAGTTGTGCAGAATATCCAGGTTGATAATAACAATAATAATAATAACTCAAGAAAGAGACAGAACTTAGAACATGGATTTTGGAGTTACGACTTAGGTTGTAGGTGACAATGAAAGCGAGGGAAGAAAACTTAGAAGGAGCTGGTGGGGAAAGGGAAATAGGCTAAAGATCAAACTGTAAGAGTAACTTAACTTTTAAGGAGTGGAAAGAAGAGGGGATCAGGAGAGACAGAGTGTGAAAACCATGGAAGAAAGAATTTTGAGAAAGAATCAATAATATCACCATAAACACTTGATAAGAGGTAGGCAAAAAATAGGCAATGAGAAATGATTGGTGCTTTGAGCAAGAGATGTTTCAGAAAATAGCAGGTGATTTTGGGGATAAATGGTAATAGGGCTTTGAACATAAAATAGGGTATACTTTCTGAAAAGTAGGAAGATGAATAAGGAGAAATGCTTTGAAGCTTATCAGTAGAAAGGTAGTCTGTCTTGTTTTGAGGAGGTGGGCTAAGATGGTTAATTTGCAAGCTGAAGATGTCTGTAATCATTAAACAGAATGCTGAACTGATTGAGCACTGGTAAACAGTTGGCCAGAAGTCACCAAGATGCGGAGGTCCCTCCTTCATTTGGGCAATAATTACATCATTTTATGACTCTTCCGAGCTTCTAGGTATGGGATAAACAATTGGCTTGATCACAAGGTTGTCTGTTGGCAGAGTAAATATGGCACTGAGGGCAGGCAGTGAAGATGTGGAATTGTAATCTTCATGATTGGGTCTAGCCTGAGGTAGGTAGGAAGCATGCTGATTGGGGGTTGTGGGGAGAACAGAAAGACTGAGAGACAGAGAAGAGCCAAAAGCCCCAGTAAGAGATATGGAGGAATAGCTGATTGCAATTAAATATGATTTACTTAAAACTTGAGAATTATTTGAACTGCAGAATTTAGAGGGTAGTTATAGCCATAGGGTTAGTTGGTAAAACAGAAGAGAGAGGAATTGGTTAAGGTTAGATCTTTGGAAGTACAGTCACTCAGTGTCACCTTATCATTGTGATGATGCTCTTCAGCTTCTGGGAGACAGATAAACATGGAAATGATGGAATTTAGTGAGTACATAGGAGTGAAATGATAAAAGCACAGTCAATAGAGACAGATACAGGTACGGTGGGAGTCATAAGATCATAGGTAGGGGAGAAAAATATCCTGGAAGCCATAATATAGAGTTACAGAAATACCAGATGGATTATGGAAAAGCCCTTCCAAATTCTGGCAGAAGACCAGTGAAATAGACTGGAGTTTGCATTTCCTGAAAGAGAAGAGGTGAGGGACAGCTCCAGTGAGCACTCAGGCTGTCTACAGTGAAGATAGGTGACAGCATAAGAGAAACCTTGTGATGCTAAATCAAAGAAGCTAGATCAATCTTGAGCTCTCCGCAGTCAGGTGACATCAATTTAAGAATGAGAGATGTATTTTTTTATACTATGTTACATGTTTTAATATCAAAACTTAACAAGCACTGGTTATTTTCATTCTTTGTGTGAAAAACATCCTTTAACTTTGGAATGCCTTCTGAACTTGTGTGTGTTTGTATTTTAGACAGATTGCTAAAATTTTATCAATAGTACCTTTTAAAGCATAAATGCTAATACTTATACATGTGTGATTTTTGTTTTTTAACAGCGTCTTAATCAAATACCGACTCCATGGATCCAGGACGGGTTTGTCCCATGGCCCGCTCTGAACAGTGTGTTGTCGGCTAGAAGAGTCCATCGGCAAACCAGCTGTTGCCTTACAGAGCAAGCAAAGAAGATGGATCTGTTGAAGAGCCATCTGACTGTGTGCTTTCTACCTTCTGTGCCCTTTTTAATCCTAGCATCCACTCTAGCAAGTGCTAAGAGTGTGGCTAACAGCACTTTAAATGGCACTGACGCGGCATCGGGTGCTGTGCCTGTAATCATTGCCAGAACTGACCATATCATAGTCAAGGAAGGGAACAGTGCCTTGATTAATTGCAGCGTTTATGGCATCCCTGACCCACACTTTAAGTGGTATAATTCTGTTGGCAAACTGCTGAAAGAAGAGGAGGATGAGAAGGAGAGAGGAGGAGGTATGTTACAAAGTTGTGTCAAATGTAAGATATGAAGAAGAATTCGTGAGCCAGCAGCCTTAGCTTTTGCTGTTCTAATTAAAGAGCTCCTTTTTGTCTTCTTTGCCCCCAAAGGCAAGAAAAAGAATACGTATCATTAAGGATTCAAAGTTCTAATTAATTCATTTTCTTAGCCATTGACTCTGAAGACAAAGGGCACACACTGAAGTCTTTTCAGAGGCCTCTTGAAATTTTGTGATAGAACTCACTCAGAATATTACAGAGACAAATATAAAAAGGCTTTTCCCAGAAGCATATGTTCTGCTTATAAGGGAGTTGTTTATTGTCATGGAAATGAGTGAAGCATATAGCAGTTGTTACCATAAATGTCAGTTTCATTCATCCATTTTGGGTTTAAAAACCACACTTTTTAAAGATGTCTTGACACAGATTCTCAAACACCAGCTGGGATTATTCTGTGCTCCTGGAGACCTGGCTGAATTTTCCAGACTGAAACCAGGAGGGCAGGAGGGCAGATGCAATAGTAAGAAGTGACCAGGGCAGTGTGGGAGAATGCAGTAGGGTTGGTAATGATTGAGTTTCCATGCAGAAAGTGTGAATCACGGTCTTGAGCCCGGGCTTCCTTCAGGAAAGATTCCAGGCAGAAGGATTGGAACATTGGCCATCAGTACTTTCCTTGTTTTAGATGTGAGGAGTAACTGTATGGAAACCCTGCCCAGTCTGACTGACCTGAAGGAGTTAATCTGTTTCCCTGGCATTTTACTGTGTGGTCAAGTAGGGCGCTGGGGGCAGGGAAGTAAAGAGACCATTGTTCTGAAGCAGCAGTTTATTCACTTCTTTCCTTCCCCATTACCCTCCCTGTTCCTTAACCCTTTAACCAATCAGCAATCCCCAGAAGAGTTTCTGCTTCAGGAAACCTACATTTCTAATCTCTTTCCCACCTTTTAACTTATTTGCTTTGGAAAGGCACAGAGGCCTCATGTCCGGCTCCCTGGGCATTACAGGAATGGACTTGCCTGGCAGTTACATACTTCTGGTTCACAGTGTCCCTGTGGCAAAGGCTGCTGGAAGGCTTCAGCCCGGGATGTGGGCCTTCTGTGCAGTGCTGTCACTGATGCTGTTCTTGCCCAGCCCCCACGGCTGAACAGTATAATAAAGCTGCTCCTTTTAAGTCACATCACATGCAACAAATCATGTGTATTTGAATGAGGAGAAAGGAAGTTGCTTCCCTTCAAGTAACAGAGTGGGATCATAAATTTGAAGGGGATTTAGGGTTGTTATAGTTCCAATCTCCATTTACCAGAATTTGCTCCCCATTGTGCTACCAATTAAGTGGCTACACTAGAGCCTTCATTACTGACAGTGCAGAGGTAAGAGAACACCACTTCTAGTCCACACTGGTTCATTCCTACAGCACCCTCATCCAGGACTCAAAGCCAGAAGGATGTGATGTCACACTTATGAAGCAGGGAAGTAGCCATGGCAACACACACACTCAGGCCCCTGTGCCTTATCAAGTCTTTCCTCGAGGCTGGAACACTGCTAGGAATAACAGGATGACTGAATTGAGGGGAAGGCACGCTCCCCGTGCATTCCTACTCTTCGTGTGGATCCTGACACACAGGTCATCCCTCGCTATTAAAGAGTTGGATCTTGGGCTGTGAACTGCTGAGTCCTATATAGGATAAAACCATGGGAACAGCATAGTGCTGGGGCCTGAGTTTCATCACAGCACTTTAAACATTGTCCCAAATGAGAAATATTCACTAGCTTAATTGAAAAGGGTTTTGTAACTGTGCCCTCGGTCGTGGCAGGTAGAGGCTGTACCTTGCCATCGCCATCTGTATATTGAGAGAGTTGAACTGTGTGGTCCTGAAGGTTTTCTTTATTTCTTTTGTGTGCACATGCTGTAGGTGGTCTGTAGCAGCAGCCTGTCAATAAACTCCGGGTTTCCTATAAACTACCCAAAAGCCCTTGGTGCAGAAAACAGCTCTGTCAGGATGCATCACTCATGCCTTGTTTGTAGCAAGCAGCCTTGCTGATAAATCTATTAGCTATTTTAAGTCTCATAAAGAAGGTGCACTTTCAGGGCTGGCGAGATAACTTGGTGGATTAAGCCACTGCTTAGGCAAGCTCAGGGACGAGGGTTCAATCCCCAAAACCACATGCTGTGCCAGCCCTTCCCCTGGGGGTGCTCTGAGCTGGCCACCAAGTCCAGGCATGGTGACACACACCTGTAATCCCAGTGCTGAGGAGGCTGAAAGCCGGAGGATCACTGTGAGTCTAAGCTGGTATGAGACCCTGTACCACATACATTAAAAAAGAAATGCAGCTTCATTTTCTAAAAAGAATTCATGATCCTAGTGCTTGATGTGCCAGCTCAGCTTCTGTAATATTGTAATTATTGTATGATGTACATGGTGTAATTTTAGAGCATGAGTAAAATGGGGTAATAGACAAAGCGTTGCACCTAGCAACCAAGTAATACATAGAAACAGGAGATGAGAGATTCCTCATCATAAAATATTAGAACGTTAGTGCTGTCACTGTCTATTAGAGAGGGCATGGTCATTACCTTTTCATTTCTGATGGAAGACATGCCCATTTTATAACACAGACACAGATTTTAAACCAGTAGACTAGAAGTTTAAATTGAGCAATATTGCATTTATAACCCAACAAAGCAGTACTTACACAGAGGATGAAAGTTTATGTAATGTCCTAGAACAGTGGTGGGAAACCTTTTAGAGCTTTCAGACATACAAATAGCCCATTATAGCACTTACACCATAGGTTTGCCGCCATTGTCCTGAAACCTTACCTAACCCAGGATTACTGCTAAAACCAAACCAACAAAATGAAAACAATCTTCACTAACAAATACTTCCTTTATTAAGCCCCCATACCAAGTATCATGTATTTATTTCTAATCTTTATGTAAAGCGTGACAGTAGGGGACTGTCAGTTCTTACATACATAGATGAGAAAGCATGTAAGTGGACAGGGTATTAAACACCTAGAGGTGGCCAGCTGGGATTGATTCTCCCTTTGTGCCCAAGCAGCATTGGCTCATCCTTAAGATCTCGGGAAAAGAGAAAAGAAGAGACCTGAATAGAGGACGGGTCTATGTAACTACCACCTTCCAAGTTTAGACAGACTGAGGACTGGGCTGTAGTGTGTGAGAGCACGCATCATGCACACATGTGCAAACGCAGAAACGTATTGAGACTATTGGATGAGCTGCTTGAGGAGCACGGTGTCATTGCTGTGTGATTAGCCTGGAAAGAAACAGTTCCGTTCCTTGTTTATGCTGACAAAGTGAGATAGCTGCTATTCATGCCAGCCCCCCTGGTTTTAGAGAGAATAAGCCTGTTTCCTTGCCATTGGCAGGAGGAGCAGCTGGTTTACTTGACTTCCTTGGTACTTGTCAGGGAGTTCTGCAGAATTAGAAGAGGCTAATGTGAAATCTAGAACTGGAAAACTGATCTTTTAAAATTTTTATTTATTTATTTAATTTTGGTACAGGGTCTCACTAGTAGGCTTAGTCTCATAGGCTCTTATCTCAGCCTCCCCAGCACTGGGATTATAGGCGTACACCACCATGCCCAATTTTGGTGGGCAGCATGGCATGTAGTACCAGGAATCAAACCTAGGTCCTTGCACTTGCCAGGCAGGTCCGTAGACTGTCAAGCTATCTCCCCAGCCCAATTATGTTTTTGTAGTTTACCTGTTTGGGGTGACCTGCCAACCATATCACAAAAATAATGCAGAATTTATACAATAGGAATAACCACAAAGAAATACAAAATGAACTATTCAGGATTTTCCTTTTCCTATGAGTGAGGAAGTATTTTTCTAAAAATCTCTTTTCTTTAGGTACTAATTATATTTTTGCTTTGACTTCTTACTGTGACTTTAAACCATTTAAATTCACATCAGTGCTTTATCAGATAATAAGAAACCAGCATTTCGAGAAACTCAACTAGCATGGAGCCTTGTAAACACATCTTGTTTGTTAGAGACCAAGTTTGAAATTTTTAAGTTTCTGGCTTTGCGTGGATGTGTTTTCTGTGCACTTGTAATAGCTTGTCACCAAAAACAGTCAAGAGTTTTATTTCATAAATACACACAGGAGTAAACCAAGGTAAGTCGCAGAAAGCCCACAGTGCTCACAGTGGCTGCTCCAGCATGGTGATATTCAACATTTCCCTAAGTTTACATTTTATAAATCTTTAACTGATGAGAAGATACCTTCTAATTCTCCAAGGGACAACAACCCGGCCATCTGTTAAGACTGTTAAAAAAAAAAAAAGACTATTTATCACCTCTCTACTATGTGTTACTTCTAAAAATCAGTTTGATGTTGTATATTAATTAGTGTGAAATATTCCAGTGAATTCTTCCTTTAGTATGTTAAATATTTGTGATAAATATTTATCCAGAGGCATTAAACCAAATTTACAAATATAAGTTATATTACTTTGGTAATTCAGAAGACTCACTCTGTATTCTTTCTTTGACTTTTCTGAATTATAGTTTCCTATCTTTAAAATATAGAGCTTTTTTTTTTATTTCTTTACTACTGAATGGGGTTGTGAATCTTGAAAGATTCTATCTGTTAAATACTTAGCACACTTAGTATGTTCCAGCACAATATCTGGAACATACCAAGATCTCAGTAAATGCAAACTGGTACTATTATTTTTTCTAATATTTTACTATTTCTCATAATAGCAGATTTTAAATGCTAGAATCCCTGTTTCTGGATATAATGTTTTGTATTTGAAAAGAATTTTGGGTAATTTTGTATTCTCTATCTCAGCTTCTCTACTTTTAAGAAATTTAATAATTTACAAAACACAATCCTTTAAATCTTATTCAAAAGTTCAAAGCAATGTAAATGCTATTGTAGCAAGTTTGGGATTTTCCCTTCCTGAGTTTGTCACTTTTGTATAGAAAGCTCCCTTTGATACCCAAATGTTTCTACCCCTGAAAAGGAAAGTGTGGAAATTACGAAGCATATTTTGCACTGATTAAACTAGATCTGCCTCACCCAGTGGTTCTGAGCTGGACTCGTTCCTTAGGGTCCACGTACACAAGCCTGGAGACACTTTTCATCATCCCAAGCCTGGAGACACTTTTCATCATCCCAAAGGAGGATGCAGTGAGGGAACTGTGCTCCTCGAACCTGTTCAGTGTGTTCCAAGGGTGCTGCTGCCCAACATGACAGCAAAGCACAGAACCCTTCAGCAGAGACTTAGCCAGACCCAAATATAGCAGTACTGCTCATAGTTTAGATCTGAGGTGTCCCCCAAAGCCTCCTATGTTTAGAAGTTGATTAGATCATAGGGTGCTATACCCATCAGTGGATGAATACACTGATGTAGTCTTAGCTGGATGTGATATGAAGAGGTGGTCCCTGTGAGTGAACCTGAAAGGGTTATGCCACTCTTCCTCCCTTCTCCCTCCCTCCCTTAACATGATGCAAGCATCTTTGCTCTGCTCTGCCCCTCTGCTGCACTCTTTCTGCCTGAGCAGCCAGCAGGCTGTGGGCCTTAACCACGAGCAAGGACCTTAACCTCTTCTCCATGTTATAAGCATTAGGCTTTTACCCCAGCTACAAGAAAGAGACTGAAGACAAGTAGCAAAATGAAGAAACCTTGTTCTTCCCCAAGGGAGCATTGTCCTTTGGTTTGCTCAAGAAACCTTCCAAAATAGATTTTCGAGTCAGGTATTTGAACCCGTAATGTAGCTCCTCATCAAAAAGGGTTTAATTTAGGATACTAGGATTATTTTGTAAATTAGACTACATGAAGGGCTAATCTGGTAACCCTCTGTTTGTTTCTGAAGTGTACAGTGTTTCACTTTGGATGTGAGATAGGTTCAGTCATAGCAGTGAAAAGACCCTTCCAGCTCCATCTCAGATAAAGACGACAGCTGAAATTCCCAAATAGAAATGATTTATATGAAGCAAGTGTAGGGTGCTCTTGTTTTGGAAGACCACCTGTAGCTACTTGCAAAAGAGACTGCTGCTAGTTTATATGGAATTACAGGCTTGGTACTATTTTAAAAATTCACTTGCCAGATCAAATTAGCTAGAGGATTAGATGTTTCCTTTTCCAGGATATAAAAAGGCAGTGGTTTCTTTTTGGATATTAATGCTGTTGAGCAGAGCAGAACTGCAGATTCTGAATAGCAAAATCCTTTCATACCCCTATCCCCCTGCTGCAAGCACAGCTAAGCCTGTATTATCCCAAGCGGCTCTTGCTCCACGTGATGTAGGAAATGACTTGTTAGAGCTGCCCTAGACCGCTGAAGAGGTCTCTCAGGAGCACTGGGGCCCTTGCAGCTGGTGGTCTCTTGAAGGATCTGTCTCCTCCTGCAGAAGCCTTGTCACAGGTGCAGCATGCAGTGCTAGAATTGTCTTCAGTTACATTTTGTAAAAAGACATGGGTCCTTTCTCTTCAGTAGCCTTTATTTCACACAGTGGAAGATGCATACCACACTTACAGGTACAAGTATCCTCATTTCGTGTGTGCTTGAAGAGTGTTGATTCAAGGCAGTACCCGAGTGATGTTCTGTTTGTGTGCGCAGAAACATGGATTGGAACTCTCACCACCTGAGTATTTTTATTTAAGTGGTTTCAAAAAAAATAACTTTCTTGTTTTGGCTGGTTGGGCTCTCCCCCTTAGAAAACAGAGGTGTGTGAAGCTTAAGAGTGCAGAAAGGAAATTGAGCTCAGAGCTTTAATCTGGCTACGCCACTCATGGGGGTGTGGACAAAGAGGTGTCAGTTGGCTTACACATTCACAGAGCATATCTCTGAGGAAAAGCATTGTTTTTCTTCAAATATGTAACTTGTGACAAGTTCTAGGAGCTTAGCATTTGGTTACACTGTTAATTTTTAATGGTCAGTCAGGAAAATCTGGGAGGATTTAGGATTTTAGTAGACGTAATGTTTAGCAAAAGTCTTAATTACAGGGTCTTTGTAGGTTGTACCTTCATTTTCCAAAGGGTCTTTCAGGTCCAGAATGGGTTAGTGCTGCTCATTCCTTGGAGCCATAAGTGGTTTTGCGAGTGATTGTTTGATGGGGCCATGTGTTGGTTTCATGGCAAATCGCAGTGAGCCCTGAGCCAGAGAACTGCTTGCTGTTTGAAGGTTTAATGAGAGCCATGTGATGCTGTTGATAGCCTTGCTGGTACACCTGCTTGATGTAGTCTATAGACTGGTGTGACCTTGTGCCTTAACATGTAAACGTCACCGTGCTGAGGTCAGTGGTCCCAGGTTAGTCTCCTTCCTGAAATGGGACAAAGTTGTGTCTTCTCCCAGAGACAGCTGAAAGAAGAGGAAAACTGAAACAGCGTCCCTAGGGAGAAATGCTGTTCTGAAAAGGTGTTTTTTCATTACTTTGATTTCATTGCATTCGTTAGTATTTCTCCACCAGTCTAGACTTTTCTGATTTTGTCAATTTCAAAAACTCCAAAAGTGGGTCATAGATTATATTCATTTTAAATTTTGATGGATGCCTTTCAAATAGCTTCAAAGGATTTGACCAAATAAACTCTGACCTGTATCTTGTAGGAATGTCCTTTTCTTACATTCTTAGAAGCAGAATTGTAATTGATGTCTTTCTGCCTTTTATTTTGGCAACCTAAAAGGTGAAAAGTATGCTTCAGAACATGACTCTGGTCCCTTTAAGATTATAATTTGTTTAATCGCTAGTGATTTTGTATACTCAATGCCATTTACATTCACTGTTGCAGTCACTGATTCCATAATCCCTTTCCTGCTTTTTCTCTTGCATTTTTGCCTTGACCTGATTAATTCATGGGAATTGTTTATACTTTCTGGTCATTAAGAATCTGCGTGTTAAACATTCTATAATTTTTCTCCATCATTTTCTTTTGATTTTTCCTTAACAGGGTATTTTATATGCAGAAATGTTTAATCTCAGGAGAAATCTAATCCATTAATATTTTCCTTTACAGCTTCTGACATTCTTAAAATACTTTAAAAAAAATCTTCCCTATCCCAAGATTATAAAAAGAGTTTTATTCTCTGCTAATAATCTTAAGCTTTTCTATTTGTGTCTTCAGAGTATTCGGAATAATTTGCATGTATTGCATAAAGTAGGGTTCTCCCTTTATTTTTTTTTTTCAAGTGACCAGTCATTTGTTTCAGTCGTTTCTTCCCACTTATTTGAAAAGCCAGCATCTTCATTTTTAAAATTCCAACACACTGAGCTGCTTCAGCTTCCAAACTTCCAGGTCCTCTTCACTGATGTGATCAGGGGTCGTGGGAGACTTTGTCAGGGTATCAGGTGAGATGCAGGCTGAGGGCTGAACTGGCATGGCGAAGGCAGCTGTCTGGTAAAGTCATGTGCACAAAGGTGTGAAGCTCCAAGGGGCTCTGTTCTCCTGAAGCAGAAGTAGAGAGTGCTTGCCTGTCTTGAGTCTCCTACAGGCCAGCTCTGGCTCTGCATTCCTCTCCAGCCTGATCTCCAGCAGCTCTGCTTTGTTTTTTGCATGATTAGTCAGCTCCAAAAACTCAGGGTGGATCTGTCTGTCTCCCTTCTCTCTCCCTGTCCTGTCCTCCACCATCCCCCTCTGGCCTTACAAGCCCTATGTTTTACTCCCATTTCTCTTCCTTCCTTAACCACACCCCCACCCTGGCCTAGTGAGGCCCTCTGCTAGGAAGCCCTTCCCCTCTTCCATGCCTCCCACTTGCCACTGAACTTGCCACACAGTACTGGAGCTCTCTGTTGGAGTCTGTTTCCCTGTTGGGGCTGCATGATTTTTGCAGTCAGGAATTGTATGTGGCTCATCTCTATATTTTCATCATCTAGCGTGGCTCCTGGTACATAGACAATGTGCTTAATGATATCTGTTGGCCCGAATGAGTGAGCAGGGTAAAAAAGATCACTGCTCTTCTAAAAATGTCAGCTTTGTTGCGAAGCATAGCACATGCACTGCAGTAGAGCTCAAAAACAACATCTGTTCACTTTTCTCTCTTGCAAATCATGAGCATTTTCCCATGTAAGAGACTTCCACACGAGACTCGCATACCTGAAGTTTCTGGGGGAACACTGTGATCTACAGTTTTGTAATAATGCATGTCAGTATTTTAATCTGAAGCCTCAAGTATGTGCATCATCTTCCAGGATACCACTGGAAAGAGGGTATGGAGGAGAGGGAAGTCCAGAGGGTGGCATAATCTGAGCCAGGCAGGGAATGAACAAGGGAGGTAGAATAAAATGTGAGGGAAATTCCTTACACAGCCATTACTGTTACATCCAAACAGTCTACCGCTTATTGTCCTGCAAGTCATGGTGTGCAGAACTGACTTGGCATTAGGTGCTAACACTTCAGGTCTTTATTTGTACTAAAGTGGTGCAGCTTCATGAAACTGCAGTGCCTCGCTCCAACATTCCCACTCAATTACAGTTTAAACTTCTCAGGAACTGAGAAGTGCATAGCACTGGAGCTCTCCTGTGACAGATGTCGTAGGTGTTTTTGTGTCTTTCACTGTCTTATTACCAGCCAAAGTCAGGACCCCCTTAGAAGGAGTCTCATAGCAAAGTATTTATAGATGGAGGTGAATGCACTCAAGATGTTCCCAACTGAGCAGACCGTATGTGGAGATTCTGTGTTAGGCTAGCCCTCCCTGATGGACAAAGACCGCAAACAAAATCTGTGCCTCTTTCTAATTTTCAGAGCTCTCTATTGTGATAGAAGATACAGAAATTTATTTTTCAGTAATCAAAGGGGAAGCTGAGAGAGGAAGTTGTGGTGATTTCATTCTTTGACAGGAATGAATATATCAGCAGGAAGAGAGAACCTTTGAGATCAAAAGGTCAGGGGTGTGTGTGCATGTATGTTGGCTTCCAGTACCTTGGAATTGTCTTGTCCTAGAATGTTTAATCCAAGTCACATATTTGCTTTACCATATTACACATGAGCAGAATCCTAAGTGGTATTAATGTCACCTTCATCTGTAAAATAAATGATTTTTTACAGAAGAATCTTATAAAAGAGATATTTTGATACCTTTGTCCAAGATTGAAAACAGGAAATTGCTGTCAGGGGACTATGATTTAAGGAGAGTGTTGATAATAACCCAGCTGTTGTAGGGTCATAATATCTGCGACTGTACCTCTATCTGTCATGGCATATAGTTAAATCATGGAATCTAATATCTTCTGTAATAAAGAAGCCCTATCAGCCTGGATATTTTCTCCCTATGTCTACCCTAGTCTACTTTATAAAACATGAAGCTTATAAGAAAATAAATTTATAATGCAGTTTCCTTGGCCTCAGATCATTGTATATTCATATGAGACTACAACTGAAGAAATTCATAGCTAAAATGAAATGAGTAGAAGCCTACGTGTGTCTCACCCAAATGAGAGACTATCACAGGCCAGGCGCTAGGTTTATCTCTTCATACATATTCAGAAGAAACTGAAAAGTCATTAACCTTTCCAACCAGCTTTTTCTACTCATGGAGAAAACATGCTGGCTGAACTCTTAGAAGAGGGTTACTTGGGGACACAAGGCTGAACAGATGTTCTTTGAGAAGGCAAAGTCATAGGACAGCATCTTCAGAGAGGCCTCCTGCCTGCTTCATCTCAGCCTATAAAGGTGAGGAGCCATAGCTGCTGGCAGATACTCACTGCTCAGCCAGTCTTCTTGAGGGGATCCTCTGACACAGAAGACACTGGAATAGAACAGGCCTCTGTTGCCTTATTCCATGTATGCTGTGATCTGGCCGAGCTCTGTACTTGTGAGATCTTTTTCTTATACGGCGTGGCTATTTAGGGAAGCAGCAGGTTGTTGATTAGAGGTGAAAGCCACTGGCATAAGGAGGAGAAACAAGTAAAATAAAACACAATAATGATTGTTTTTTTTTCTTTTTTTTCTTTTTTTTTTCTCTTCTTTTTTCTTCTTCTTCTTCAATAATGATTGTTTTAAAACTACACAATTAATTGTCCCAGGTCTTGGGAGAGGCTTCTCTGGTTGTCTCAGGGAATTATAGTGCTCTTAGCAAGAAACATAGATCTGCCTGCTCTGTAGAACTTAAGGAGGTCTGGCTGTGAATGTCTTCGCACACTGGGACAGTCTAGAGAGATAGGATTCTATAGAGGTTTAGACCCAAGACCCTGAAGCCAAACCTAGCACTGTGTTCCACAGAGGTCTTCTGAGCTACAGATAGACAGGCCATGTAGTAACCTAGAGTTGCTCTGGATTCAGAACCTCATTTCCAGGATGGGAAACTGTGGAGAGAATTACTATCATCAAAGTGCATTCTTCACGGCAGCCTGATTTCCATCCTAATTGGCCTCATGTATTTGCATGACTAAAATAAATTGATACTAATTCATGCCCAGCCTCTTATGCTTCATATTGTTGGGTTGTGACTTTAGACAATTCTCTGTAGTATAAAAAGTGAAGTCATGGATCATATATTAATTAACCAGAGGTCATAAAAGTATACCTGTCTCAAATATGAGAAACCAGTTAAATAGTTATAATTCATTTACTCCAGATATTATGTTGAATCTAAAATATTTTGTAGTTTGAAAGCCATGCTCATAGGCAGGCTAGAAAAAGTCCACAATCCAGGAGTTCTCTCCTAAGAGCAGTGTTTTTAAGATCATTGCTCCATTTTCCACAAGCAAGTAGAGTTGCACAGTGCAGTTTGGTGCAGCCTTGTGACTTAGAATAGAGCACAAGGGCAGAGCACTTGCCTGGTATGGCTGAGGCCATGGGTCCAGCCCTCAGCTCTTCAAACACAAAGAGGAGTACAGCTCCTTGAGTACCTGTTTGTGTTCTAGTTCGACCATTTCCAAACAGATGACTTTGGAAAGGTTGCCTAGCCCCCATGCCTCAAGGTTTCTCTATCCTGTAACATGTGAGCTCAGTGTAACCTCACAGAGCTGTGGAGATTCATGTGTCACAGGCACATCATAGGGACTTGATCGATCATATTCATGTTTTTGATTGATCTTTTAGAAACGCTTAAGTCTGTATGTAGTAATGGGCCTTGAGCATCCTTACATGGATTTTCTTCTCTCCCTTTTGACAGGAAAGTGGCAAATGCTGGACGGTGGCCTCCTGAATATCACCAAGGTGTCCTTCTCAGACCGAGGTAAATACACATGTATGGCCTCTAACATCTATGGCACTGTGAACAACACGGTGACCTTGAGAGTCATCTTTACCTCCGGAGACATGGGCGTCTACTACATGGTTGTCTGCCTTGTGGCCTTCACCATCGTCATGGTCCTCAACATCACCCGCTTGTGCATGATGAGCAGCCATCTGAAGAAGACTGAGAAAGCCATCAATGAGTTCTTTAGGACAGAAGGGGCAGAGAAGCTGCAGAAGGCCTTCGAGATTGCCAAGCGGATTCCAATCATCACCTCAGCCAAAACTCTAGAGCTTGCCAAAGTCACTCAGTTCAAAACCATGGAATTTGCCCGCTATATTGAAGAGCTTGCTAGGAGTGTGCCTCTGCCTCCTCTCATCATGAACTGCAGGACTATCATGGAGGAAATCATGGAAGTAGTTGGGCTGGAGGAGCAGGGGCAGAATTTTGTGAGGCATACCCCGGAAGGCCAGGAGGCTGCAGACAGAGATGAGGTGTACACAATCCCCAACTCTCTGAAGCGAAGTGATTCTCCCACCGCTGACTCAGATGCCTCATCCCTGCACGAACAGCCTCAGCAGATTGCCATCAAGGTGTCTGTTCACCCCCAGTCCAAAAAAGATCACGTTGATGACCAAGAGGGTGTACAGTTCGAGGTTAAAGATGAAGAGGAGACGGAACCATCAGCGGGACAGTCTCCAGAAACTGCAGAGCCTTCTACAGACATAACGTCCACAGAGCTAACCTCTGAGGAGCCGTCACCTGTAGAGGCATCAGATCAAGGACTGCCACCCGCTCCCTTGGAAATGACAGAACCAGCAGTGACATGCGACAAAAACACCTGCATAATTTATGAAAGCCATGTCTAATATTCACTCCGAAAAGCTATGCATATCAAGAAAACCAGGGGCTGCTCTTTGTAATACAGATGTAGTACGCACTTGCCGCTAAGCCTTACCAGGAGACTCATCCCTTAGGTAGGAGTGATGCCGTTTGAAGAAACACCTGCGTGCAGTTTATGTGACTGGCATCGCCCCAGTAGGAAAGGATACAAGAAACATCAGGGTGCAGAACTGGTACTGGACAGAAAGTATCTGTCCTTGTGAGATGAATTGTAGAGGTCATTATCTGCCAAATCCCTTATTAATTGGTGATGCCATTTGGCAAAGAGTACACTACTGTAAGATATTCTGAGCTCAAGAGCCCTGCCCAATGCATACTGTATTGCTTTTCTTTTTTAAAAAGTGTAGGTCTGCTATAATAGCATATGCACGTATATGGGTTTGTTGCACTTTCTTCTTAGTTTTAATTACTTTCACTGTTCCTTTATACTGGAGTAGTTGTTAACATTAATGTACTCTTCCTGGTTGAGCCCTCCCTGCCACCTCAGCCCTTATCTTTCCCTAGAACGTTTACCTCAGAGGCTTTGGTATCAGTTGCCTGTTCCAGGACTGATATCTACCAGTCATTTGGGATGCTCCAAAGTAGTTAATAATAATGCTTATTATTTTTTTTCACTTCCCAGGCCTATTTTCATACATTGCTTTTTAAATTTCTAGTGAAGCTGCTGTCACAAAACTGATTTGTCCTAGAATAGCACTTTAATAGTCAAATAAAAATGTGTTTACCTGCCCAATTCTGAGAACCTTTTAGTGAGCTCAATCAAGGTGTGGAAGGAAATTATAAAAGGCTAAATGCACCCTCACTCTTTGAGAAAATTGCTGTTTACATTTAAATAACATCATCCCCTACCCACACAAAACTGACTCTTTCCCTAGAAAATGTATTGTTTCCAAGTAGGCATTTGATGAATTCCTAGAGGTTGTAGGATATTGGCTTCCCAGAAGCAGTTACAGGGACAGACTACGGACAGTCACCTACATACCTGATACAGGGCAGCAAATGGAAGGTCTGAAGTGAGTACACAAGACCAGTTTTGTAAACCACATAGCTAACTTGTTAGCTTTCAAAAGGGAGAATGAAGGTTAGAGTAGTGGCATAGAAACTGTGCCATCAAGTTTTATGTCAAAATTATTTAATTATTTAGTTCCACAAAAATGCAGTATAAGCAAGGCAGTGTGGTATTATGGAAAGAAAACAAAACTAAAACTAGTCACCCAGAGGTTTAATGCTTACCTGCCTGTGCCAGTCCCAGCTGCCTGGATTTGGGCAGGTCTGGTGCTCAGTTTCTCTATCTAAGAGGGGGCAGACTAGATGAGTGTTGAATGTCAGCGTTCTCAGAGCACCAAGCTGATATTCATCTTTGCTCTCTTCAACAATTATTTTACAGGTTTTGCTTTCATCCGTCAGTTCTCCAAACATTTGTATGCTGCATGACTTGCTTAAAAAGGGCCAGTTTAAAAAAAAAAAACATAGTATTTTAAATAAATTGTGGAACTTCTCCTCTTTCCAAAACATGATTAGGACCACCTCTACAACTGAGTGATGGTTTCATTTTCACTTACAAGCAAGGAATAGACAACCTTAATGTAGTTATCAGGTTTATAACCACATTGAGTAGGGTAAGCCTGATGGGTTGTCAAGTCAGAGGTTACACAACCCACACAGGTGATGAAAGCGACCTTGCACAACTTCCAACTGGGGTTTAATCTCTTTCATCTGTAAAATAATCAGGCAGTACTCAATGACCCGTAAGAGCCTTTCAGGCTCAAGCATTTATAGTTTTATGAAAGTTTACAGTCTGCAATAGTCCCTGTTACACAAGACAAGCAAAATCCAGAGCAAAAAAAAAAAAAAAAAATGGGTACATGATACTGGATGCATGGGTGATCCAACATTATAGCAACTGTGTCTAGCTCTGTGACTGAGGGCAGTGGGATGGGCTTTAGAAGTGACCTTGATGGACTTATTTATAGATAAATATGACAAGACACGGACTTTAACCAGATATCCTTTTAAAAGGAATTAATTGTTGGTTTCCCGTTAGAATTATCTAGGAGGGGCACCTACAGAAATTAGTAGTAAACAGCCATGAGAAAAGCTAAAACTTCTGGCTGAATTCTCTGGACTAGGATTTTATATATTTAGGCTGCAAAAGGTTCTATTTCTAGTTCTTAGAATATAAAAAAAATTGTAGTTATTATAGAAATGAACATATTTATACCTTTGATTTGTATACCCAAAGCAACAGCAGGGACTTACAAAGCTTGTTTTATAATATTGCATTTTATTCAGTTCTCTTCCCACCCAAGCCCATGTGAACATTTTCACATGGAAACTATAGAAGGCATCCATTCCATGTAGAGATTGACTAGCGATAATAACCTAAATTGGGGTGGATTTTACATAGAGCAAGAGCTAAAATATGTGACCAAAGAGTGTTTCCAGGCTGGCTTTGCTTCTTTAGGTGGTAGCCATGTAGACTTTTAAAACTCTGTCCCTCTTTAGGACATCAGAATGCTCTTGATATAACAATAACCAACCTATAAAGGGAGCTTGGCTTGTACTGGGAATTTATCCTTCTAGAAATTCTTCCTATCTGTAGTACAGCTTCTTTATAAAATGAGAAAGCTCCTCCTGCTAGAATGTGAAATGTAGAAGACCTCATGATTTTCAGGCAGTTTTTCAAAAATAAAGTAAACTGTTTAGCTTCTTAGAAATTCATAGGACTGTGGCTGTGTGTGTGTGCACACATTCATGCATATTGAGCTCATTTGGACAGTTTTTAAAAGTTTAGCGCTAAATCCTAAGCCATGTCCTTTGGGGCTTCTGTAGTCATTCTTGAAATCAAATAATTTCTGTTTCCTGAGTGATCCTAGTCATATCGCTAGCAATTTTTTTCTTGAAATTACTAAAATGATTCCACATATTGTGCATATTTAATTCACTAGATTATCTATAATCTTGGATGGTATTTATTCTAAATATGGGATAAAACAATTTTATATGGAAAAATCTATGTAATTTATAATGGTTTTGTTTTAGAAATTATATTTTCATATCTTTAGGACACATCTGTTATTCTCATCTTTTTGTACATCATACTGGATGAAAAGAAATACTAATACTTGACTAAAATCTCTAGGAACCAAATGTAATATATGTGATAGATGACATATAGAAACTGCTCTAAAATCTGAATGTTCTCAGCCGTCCTAAGCATGCTTGTGCCATGTCATTACATCCACAATATCTTGGATGCTTGTGAGTATTTCTTTGTCACAATTAAGGCTAGAAAGTCTGATGTCCCACACAATGGATTCCAGAATCTACTTCCCTTTTTTATCTTTTTGTTTCACTCTTAATTGCACAAGTCCAGGCTGCTTAGACTTCCTTTCAAAAGGAAAATGTGAAATAACAAGAAAGCAATTTTATGGGAAGAGAGAGCGAGTTTAACTGGCTCTGTAAATCATTTTAACAGACTGATAACATATTTTAAATCTACTGCCTGGGTTGTTATTCGCTGTTAACCTAGGGTCTGCTCAGCTCTGCAGCACTTGCAAATGTAAGGCCCACAGAGAATTTGTGTTTCTCAAGCAACACACTTCACAGAAGGTGCGGCCAACACAGATCAGCTTGACAACGGAAATACCAGCTCTGGCCACTGGACATAATTCAGAAAGGCTAATCAGTAACCTTTCATTATGCCCTCAGAGTACATGTTGTGTCAGTGCTAGAACTCTTAGCACAGGATCAGCTAGGCTTCTGTAAGCCAGGAGTTTCCCTGAAGTGTTTTCATCTGGTAAGAAATGAAGCATTAATTTGTATTTCACATACATACTTCATTTGCTCCGCACAATTCAGATGTTTTCCTTTAGCCATCTTCCCACAAGTTTTGTTGTTGTTGTTTGTTTGTTTTGTTTTTAAAGTAATTTCTCTTTCCATTCTTGCTTACTGGTATTCTTTATCTACCAGACCTCGGTACATATTCACATATATATTTTGAGTACCTGTACTCTTCAATGTATTGGTCAGTTTTACATGGAGCTATTCATTAATATACCCTTCAGTAGATAATGAATTCACTTTCCTAATGACTTTTGTATGCTTTCTCATTGGTTAACAGGTTTGAGTTACACAAATCAATTGTGGAGAAAATAATGAAATAGAACAAAATGGCTTACTATATTTTCCAAAGGACTGTGTGTTTTTATCTGTTACACAGGAAAATGTTACATAAGGATGATGCTGAAGCTCCTTAGGAGAATTTGTTTAGAGATGGAGTTTATAAAGGGGATAATACTAAAAATACTACAATCAAAATCGAAGCTAGAGAATGTAAGATAGAAAATAAGTAGTTCTAATAATGTCCTGCATAAATTATGTTTATTTAACCAGTCATAAAAGTCTCTGTGTATCTTTCTGACATCATAGACCCACTAACAGTGAATTAGGATCAAAGATATATGTATTTATGTTTGGTCTGCTGTATGTCAGCAGTTCTGAATGTCCTTTGTTAAATTGCAAAATCAAATGAAAATATTATCTGGGCCAAAATGTCAACCTGCTGATTTTGTGAACTATAAAATGTTCACTTTCTAACAATAATAAATATAAACAAATGACTAATATATAAGTTGACATTACTATAGCAAAAAAACCATATGATCCATCATGTATTTTGATTGTTGCTTTAATAAAAGGTTTGCACAGGTATGTGGAATGTGTGTCATGTCCAACCCAGAAAGCATCGCATTGTGAATTGAGTCACTCTTTCCAGTTACGTGACAATTATACTCAATTTTTACTTCACCATTTTACACCTGAAACATTTTTTTGGAAAAGAGAAGAAAACAATTTTATGTGAAACTGCAAAATTTTATTTTCATTCTAAATCCTTAATTTTAGCCTGATAACTTTTAGAAAGCTTTGCTTGCTTTTATCTATATGAAGAAATAATTTTTAGCGCTGGGCATTTGGGAGGCTAAGGCAAGAAAATCATGAGATCAAGGGCAGCCTATCAAAACCCTGACTCAGAAGAAAGAATTTAGCATATGACACCAAGCTTCTATAGAAACTCCACAAAGACCAGGAAATGCATTTGTGCAGAACACGCCATCAGGAGATGGCGTCAGTCACAAAACACCTAAACATCACATCCAAGCCAAATCCAAGAGCGCAGTAGGTATGTCCTCTGGCGGTCAGCAAGCTGCAAAAGCTCAACTCCATCTAGATGAGATTAGTTCTGTGGGGTCTGTAACAAAGGAGCCTAAAAATGGAAAAGTAGCAAAACAAAAAACAATGATTTGCTGCAGGGTAGACCTGAGAGCCAAAAAAAATAGCAGAACTAGTTACCCAAAAAGCTACACAGATAGCGTCCATATGCATTTTTACTTGAAGATCTCTCAAGAAAGGGCTTAAGAAGAGTATGCTAGCATTAGTGGATGAATGAGCAGTTGTATCATCACAAAGAGAAAATAGGGCCAGGGAGATAGCTCAGTAGAACAAGTGCTTGGGCCTGAGTTCAATCCCTGGTTCCACCAAAAAATAAAGTTTTATCTTTACTGGGAGATTTTGGCTGGTGACTAGACCCAGAATGGTCAGCTGCTGCTGTATTTATTTTTGCAGGCTTTGGAATGTCCTGCTCTACATGAGCTTTAGTCAAAGGGTATAGGTAGAGCTTTACATTAACAAGTGACTTCAAAGACTTGTGTACTCCCAGAGTTTGAAATGCAAGATTATCTGATATATAGTATTTCCTACAGTGTGGCAGATGAGTTATTATCTCTGTTTGAAAAATCATAAATTGAGGGCTTATTGGAACCTCATGCACTAGAATACTCTGTTGATACTAGTAAGTGCTGGATCAAAAAGCTTAAACCACTGATCTACATTGGGTTTTGGTGAGGTGAAAGCATGGTTTTGTTCTGCCACAATAAAAGAGGCTAACAACAAAAGGTGATTATTTCTGATACCAATACACTATGCCATGTGGCAAACATGACAATGAATGGTTTCACGAACAAGGGTGTATTAGCCTGTTTTTCCCTACTATAATGAGCTACCAGAGGCAGGCTAACTATAAAGAAAACGGGGTTTTTGTTCCGTGTTACATGTTTAAAGTCCACACAATGTGATTGAAGCATTTGCAGCCCACCCTCGCTCCCATGCCTGTGTCACTGTATGGTGGGTTAGAAATGGCAGGAAAGCAAGAAGAAGGAAGAAGTCACAAGTAAAAGCAAGAAGAAGCAAGGAGCCAGAGTGGGACCCCACACTCCCTTCTGAGGATGCACCCTATGCCTGGAGGGTCTCTCATTGAGCACCAACTCTGAATGTTGCCACCATCACACCAAGAGCCAAGCCCTGAAACTTTAGGAAGCAAACCACATCAAAGTCGCAGTACATACTAAAGCTAGATCAGGCACTGGGCATACTGCGGTAAGCCTCTAAGGTCATTGTCCTGGAAGGCTGAGGCAGGAGGATCACAAGTTTGAGGCCAGCCCAGGCAGTTGAGCAAGACCCTGACCTAACATTAAAAAGGAATGAGGATGTAGCTCAGCGAAAAGGCTCTGGGTTCAATACCCAGTACTGTGAAAGGGGAAACCAGATGAGATCCTTGCACACCCCGGAACATGCTCTCACTGCCTATGCCTACAATTCATTAAAGAAAGGGTTTTTCCAACAGCCCAAGAGGAACAAAATAGATGCATTACCTCAGTAGATGTCCTGCTTTTAAAGAACCACTAGAATTAACCTAAAAAAAGTAGATAATTTGGCATCCAGTGTATTTTTAAATAATTAAATTAGAGCCAGCATTTCATTGCATTAACACCATTAGGTAAAATGACAAGAGCAAAATATTCTTAAAGATACTAACAAACACCAAATAGAAAAAAAAAATGTTCATAGAGCAATATGGACTTTTCAGAAAGAAACTGGATTTTTCAGCACCCATGTATTTTCTATGGTGTGTTTTTATTGAGTAAGTGAGTTCTTCTAGAGCTCACCTGCAAGTAAAGTGAGCATATATTCTTACACATGAGCCATGTCACAAAGCTTGCTTGTGCAGTAGAAATCCCAGTGGACCATGGAAAACATCACTGGGTCACCAAACATTAGCAAAATTATAAGAGTGCTGTTGCTCGTTGGGAGTGCCACACTTCACCTATTTTCCTCAGGTGTTTTCTTTTTTTCTTGTTGTTGTTGTTGTGTGTGTGTGTGTGCGTGTGTGTGTGTGCATGTGCGTGTGCGTGTGCGTGTGTAATTCATTCTAAGGCCCTATAGAGACTCCCAAAACTGCCTGATGTTTCTCTTTTCAGTTTTCAAGGGATTTGTTCTAGCCGCTCTTTGGTGGGTTTCGGTTTTTGGTTTTTACTTTGGTGTTGTTCGTTTTTTGGTGATGGTACTGGGAATTGAATTCTGGACCTTTGTACTGAGCTACCTCCTCAAATCTTTAAAAGGGAGTTGAGAGGCTCTCACTACATGTCCCCGACTGGCCTCAAATTTGAGACCAGCCTGCCTCAATCGCTAGAGCTACTGGGATCACAGAGATGTATCACTATATCCCATTAGTGTCTTTGGGTCTAAGTCTATCTGATTCTGTGAATGCTAGTGCTGCACACTTTTTGGATGTAGATATTTGATGAGATGAATGAACAAAATTTCAAGAGGATTTATAGTTGTAGGCTCTGGGATCCTAATGCAAAATGGGAAAAGAAACTTTTTCTGAGCAAGCTAAAAATTATATTGTAAAGTTTTACAGATTTTCCTCCATGTATATGGTGTCTCTCTTCCCTTCCCTGCCAGGATTACCTCAGCTTCTCAGCCAGCAGACTATGTTATTATGTATGACGTTAAACACTTTACTGTGGAATAGCCTCCACAACATAATTTACCTGCCATGTAGTAGACGCTCTATCTGTTTAACATAAAAAGGTAAAGTTTAATACTGGTTATATCTGAAATTATGTAAAACTAAATCACTACACAAAGTAGAACCTTAGCATTCTATTTGTAGCAATGTTCTCACCTAATGAATAAATTTTGAAAATCTTAAGATGTCAAAATTTCATTGCAAAAAAAAAAAGAAAATTTCATTGCATGTAGAAAAAATGACAGCTGATATGAAGAATCTATGATTGCCAGATTTGTGTGTTGCACATTGCATAATTATCTATATCAATTTATCCCAAAAAATTATCCTAAATTATTTGTATTCATTATAATCATTGAGATATATTTATTATATTTCTGAACACAGCTAGATCTGAACGAGAGAAAATGCTAAATTAAAAATATACTCCTGTATCACACTGAACTAGAGGTGATTGAATTAAGATATTTTACTGACTATGAATCCTTTGAAATTGATAATTGCTGGTTTTCAAGTAAGCACGCAATCTCTCAATAACCAGATTGTGTCAAGAAAATATTCCATAGCCAGGCCAGGCTTGGCAGTGTGAACCTGTGATCCCAGCTCAGGAGGCCGAGGCAGGAGGATTCCTGTGAGCTTGATACCAACCTGGGCTGTAAAGTGAGTTCAAGGACACTGAGCTGCATAGTGAAGTCCTGTCTCAAAAATACACACAAAAAATCCGTACCACATAATTTTGAATCAGTGAGAGATTTACAGTATGATTACAAGAGCAGAGAAGGTAGGTCTGTAACTGTTTATGTGCAGTAGAAGAGTTTCTGCTTTAACTCAAGAACGAGACCTCATCACTGAAAAGGTGAATTAAAGAAAGCAGGGTTCAAGAACAACTGTTCCGTGTGCTCCTGCCGAGTCCTTGATATGGATTTGCATTGCACGTCTAAACTTTTTCCTTTGAGACTTTTTAAGCACTTCAGTATAAAAATCAATACAAGTACAGAATGAAACACTTTCAGGTCCTTTTTCTTATTTGTTAAACACCTCCATGCACCAGCATAGGAAAATTCTGATGGAGCCATGATATTCCTGTTTGCACAAGACCCTCAAGAGTGTGGCTATGCTCCATGACATCCAATTCAGATTCAGTCCATTATTCAAACATGAAGTAGCCTTATTCCAATCAGTAACAAAAATATATACATGCTCAGTGGTGGTCTGGGCTTCAGTGAGAGCTTGTGTGCCTGGACGAATTTCATCTTTCTGGGAAATGGAACATACATTAATTGAACACAGTGAATTAAGCTTTTTATTTTGAGGTGATTATAGTTTTATATGTGATTTAAGAAATAATACAGAGATGTCTTGTGCCCCACCTATTCAATTTCTCTCAATGGTAACATCTTGCAAATGCTCATACAACATTGCTATGAAAATATTGACATTGGTAAAAATGTCCAATTTTACTCAGATTTTCCCAAGTCTTTTAGGTACTCATTTGTGTGAGATTAGTTTTCTATGCTATTTTGTCACATATAAACTTGCGTATTTTCCTCCATAGTCGATGTGTGAATTCGTATCATCATTATAAGGACCCTGTGTCTTGCCATATGGAAACATATCTCCTTCCCAGATCCAGAACATGGTTTATACATCAGGAGGAAGACTGCTTAATTAGATAACTGAAGCTCATCTGGAACTAATTGTAACAAGGTGTGTTTTTCCATGAGAGTTAATTTATCCATTTTCTTGGTGTTTGATTTCCCATTACTTTAGAATGCCTTGTACAGTGAAAACCAAGAGGTGCATTTTGATAGAAAGGCAAGACAGTTACATACTTGAAATCCTAGCACAGAACCCTTGAAAAGAGGAAACTCTGGGACAGCCAGTTCTGAACTGCTGTATGCTAAGCAATGCAGAGCATGGAAGAAAGACGTGGCCTCCGCATGTCTTTCAGTGTCTCGTGGAGAAGCGCAAGCACTCTCTCCCACGACTAGCATGTCCAGTACTTATCAGTGCTGCAGAAGTGCTAGGGCAAAGGCTGCAGAGGGGGAGACAAAAGACATCATAGGCAGAGGTAGACAGCACTGATTTCAACTTTCCCAGAAAGATGAAATTCGTCCAGGCACACAAGCTCTCACTGAAGCCCAGACCACCACTGAGCATGTATATATTTTTGTTACTGATTGGAATAAGGCTACTTCATGTTTGAATAATGGACTGAATCTGAATTGGATGTCATGGAGCATAGCCACACTCTTGAGGGTCTTGTGCAAACAGGTGGTCTGATGTTACCCTTGAATGCTTCTCCTTGAGTAAGACAGGACTTAGTATTAAATAAGCAGCACCTTTAATATTAATATAATGAAATGTCTGCCAGTTCTGATATTAGGAAAACATTAAGGATGTCGGTAGGAGACCAATGCCAATTATCTTCTCAAATATTGAAATGAAGACAACTGTGGTAGTGTTAAAAGGTAAAAGCCTTACCCAAACTCAGTTCCTAAACAGGATCACTTGAGGAGTCTGGAAAGATTCTTAATTCATAAAACTCTGAAAGGCCACAATAAATGATTTATACCTTCAGAGTAATTTTTCTTATTATGTAAATGCCCTAGGCCTGTAATCATCACTAGTCCCTGTCAGGAACCATTAATTCTTAGCGTGAATTGGTTTAATCTTATTATTCTACCTGATCCACTGAAAAGTAAAGAGCTAGGGGCACAGGTACCAAAGAGGGTGGAAAAGAGGGTGTTCACGCCACAGAACAAGCAACGAGCTGATGTGAATGCCTCGAAAGGCTGAGTGGCCGCAAAGCATCATATGTACTGGTCTCTTGAAATACTAAAACAGAAGCTCCTGGAAAGAAGCATGAGGACACTTGAAAAGAAACATGACACAGTAGGGTAGGACTAGCTGTGCCCACAGAACAATGAAATACAAAATATGACCTGCAGTATATGCATCAGCATATGTAGATTAATTATGAAAATTACAGATGATAGCCAGGCATGGTGATGCATGTTTGTAATCCCAGCATTCTCTGAGGCTGAGGTAGAAATGTAAGTTTGAGACCAGACCAGGCACTCATGATTTAGGGAGACTATCTCAGAGTTTATCCCTAGTACCAAAAGAAAGAGAGAAAGGCAAAGAGAAAGAAAGAGAGAGAGAGAGAGAGAGAGAGAGAGAGAGAGAGAGAAACAGAGAGAGAAACAGAGAGAGAAACAGAGAGAGGAACAGAGAGAGAAACAGAGAGGAGAAAGAGTAATCAAAAAATTATGCTCCTTACCTAATTTCTAGTCAAGAAATTTTTTCAGTGTTAGTCATGAATTTTTACTAAATAGAACCTCAATGCTGAAAGCTTATTGGTCTATGTTAATTGGTGACCTGTTTTAAAACTCAAAGTGTCAAATTATTTTTAAGAACTGAGTCCCGCCAACAATGGAAGGCAGACTCTCTAGAAAGTAGCAGTACTAAAGCACCACCCAAATGCCTCTTATTTTGAAAATGATGCTTTAATTAGGACATATTATTTTCACAAGGCTCAAAATATCCTTTACAATATCCACATCATAAAACATTGTTATTCCATGTTTTCTATTAAAATTCAGGATTAAGCAAAAAAAAAAAAAAAAAAAAAAAAACCCTATAGACCACATTCCAAATATGAGTTCAACTTGATTCTGTTTCTATTGTTACTCTATTTTCTCTGTATATGATCTATTTCATAGTTTTGCAAAATGGTCTATACTCATTTAACAAGGCAGGACATAATATTCCCCATCATTTTTTAAAAATCAACAAATATTTAGGTACTGCTGGGTAAGACTTTATGCCTTTGGTTTCTCTCCCTGACAATACTCACCCCTCCTGCCCTTCTCACAGGCAGACAGCTCAAAAACTGGATGATTTTCTCCAGACCACAAATAATAAGGTGGTAAAGATTATGTAGCTACCTGACTGTGAGCTGGGTGAAGACCACACTCACTTCCAGATCCACGGTGTGGTCTGGGAAACACAAAAACTATTGGTTTTTACAAAATATTAAATATAAAAAATAGTATGTCTTCCAGTTAATTAAAAAATGCATATTTTCTTGGGAGCTGAACCTAGGGCCCCATGTGTGCTGGACAGGCACCCCAGCACTGAGCTGTAGCACCCTGACCCTAGGGCCCCATGTGTGCTGGACAGGCAC